>CANYCX010094039.1:0-21637 GCA_948193385.1 Breynia disticha f. nivosa
ATGTATATACCACCCTCTCTTCTATTTCCTCTCTCTTCATTAATGCCTCTACCTACCCTTCATTAAATCCAACTCCTCTTTAATCAATAACAAATCCTCAACTCATTCAACAATCCTTCTACACTACAAACCCATAATTCCGACCCTTCAATTCATAACCTATACCTCTTTTCCTTCGATTTCATTTCTAAATTTCCAAACCAGTTCCTTAATCCAAAATTACTTATGCCTCATTAATTACCCAATCAAATTGACCATACAATTAACCTCAATTAAGCTCAAAGAAACTAACCCTAACACCAAAACTTCAAATCGAACTTAGGGTTTCAATTCCTCAATCTAGTCACTCTAACCCTTTCCACTTAGAACTTTGATTTAACCTACCAGAACCATAAATTAACCTTAAAATAAGATACCACTGGTAACTACACATCCATACCTTTCAATCAAACTCAATTTTACCCAATTCGGACTTAAAATGAACGAAAAATCACTTCGGAAAGTTCGGTCATGAGCAAAAACGTGATTAAAGAAATTCTAATCGAAGAAACTTACCGAATCAAGCTTTTAATTCAATCCTATAGCTTCCAAACACCAAGTCTCGATGAGTCCTAGGCTCGGTTAGGGTTTTTCGGTATTGAATCGGATTTTTGGAAGGAAAATCGTGGAGTGTGTGAAGGTAAAGAGAGATAGGAAGAGATATATATATAAGGTTCGGTAAAAGTCGATTTTACCCTCGGCTCTACAACCTTACTTTCTTTCCGATTTTTCTCTCTCCCGGTTGACCTGACTTAACCCGATTTTAATTTCATAACATATTATACACTCTCCCACCATTTTTTTTCTTAAATCGTTTTGCAAAAATTTTCCGCACATAATTATATTAATTATTCTAATTAAATTTTAAAATTACGAAAAATGGAGGGCATTACATTATCCTTCACGATAGTATCCACAAATTTTTGTAAGACTCAGACAGAGAATGTAACAAAAACATAGTTTAATCCTCGTTACCGAGCATGACCTCAACAACTTCAAATCTAATGCATTCTTGTTAAATTTACCATGATGTTCACATACATGCATGTCTTCGGTCAACTTTAAGATATGCAGTCACCTTTTTTGATAAATTTTCTTCGTCAGATATCTCTTCTGATTCATATTCTCTAATCTCTGCTAAAGTATTTCTATTAGTATTTCTATCATCTATCTAACATCATCTCCATCACAACCACCGTCAATTCCACTGGTAACTTCTCTTCACCTTCAATCGCTTCCATGAAACACACACATAGCTTTGATACCACCTGTCAAAAAATTACACGATAGAAGGTAATTGCGGAAACAAGAGAAAACACAGGAATTTATGTAGTTCGATTCATGCAACCTACTACACGGATAGAGAACCAAGTTATTCTATTATCCAGTCGCTAAAAGGTGGAAGCCACAAAGGCTTACAAGAGAAAAGTACACGCCACTAAAAATAAGTCTCACACAAATCCTATTTTAGATTTAATATAACTCTAATGCCTAAATAGTATTTTACCAAATCTATACTACTAATGACTTCAAATCTCTTCAAGAAATTAATTCAACTCAACAGAACAATTTTCTAGTTTCAGATAATTTTGTAAACCATTTTCAAATAAAGTTGCTCTTAGTCTAGACCGATAGAAATATATGATAAAAATAAGCATTTTACAAATGAAAATACAATATATGCATTCATACAAAATAATAATAATAATAAGGTGTATTTTTACAAAAGTAAAACATACAAAATGCATTTCAGATAATTTATTCATTAATTTTGTCTATAACAATAAATAAGTTGACTTGTTTACTTTTATTCATATATGACAAATCCGAAACCATTTATTTTTGTATCATATATATATTGTTTAATTGTGTATCATATATTGTTAGTTAAACGAGTCGAGTTTATTTCAAAAAAAAAAAAGTCGAGTCAATAGTCCTACATTTAACCACCATGTAATGACATCGTCACTGAACAACATCCATTAGCACTTCTCATCGAATCAAAGTTCAGCATAACCTTGGAACATTCAATTATGGAATTATTAACAAAATTATATTTTTGTACAATTGAAATCCTACAAGCGGCCTATATGTTTGGCACTCACGCTTCATACCAATTTATGGTAAATCTGAAAAAACTTTTCTACACAACCTTCTTAATTAAACATGCGTTGCCTGGCCACAACCTATTTACATTTTTCTTGTATATGATCTTCAATACAATTACCATAAGCAAATTTCAAAAGTGTTCTCTCTAACATTAAAGCCTTTCTTCTTCATTCATGTCGAAATTTGTTGCAATAAATCAACAACCTCAATCATCGAAGGCCTGTCGCCATTGATCTCTTTGGTGCACCAAATCGCAATCTTGAAATACTCTTTCACTTTATCTTCGCTTAAACCCACTTTACTCATTTTACCGTCCAACATATCCATGTAACGACTCTCCTCCTCCATTAGTCTTGCCCATTCCGTCAATCTCATCTCCTTTCCGTTGAACGTGATCGGCAAATTCGGCCTTTCGCCGGTCATAATCTCCAACATTAAAATACCAAAACTATAAACATCCGCCTTTACGGTAGCAACCATCAAGCCCTCCCTATACTCCGGCGGCATATATCCCATGGTTCCGGCAACCTGCGTGGAGACATGGGAATGGGAGCTATCAATTTGACGGGCAAGGCCGAAGTCGGCAATATGAGCCTGAAAGTCGAAGTCCAACAAGACATTACTCGCCTTTATATCTCTATGTATGATCGGAGTTTCAAGTCCATGCAAATAAGCAAGCCCATCTGCAACACCTCTAACCACCTTCATTCTCTTCTCCCAAGATAACGGAAACTTAGCCGACTGACTCGAATACTCCGGCGTGTCATGCAGCCACTGGTCCAAACTTCCTCTCTCGATAAACTCATATATCAACACTCTCTCTAAACCAGACGCACAATACCCAAGAATTCGAACAAGATTTTTGTGCCGAAGCTTACCCAGAGTTTCCATCTCGGCCCGAAATTCGCGAAACCCCTGAAACGCATCAGGGTCTAGCTTCTTGATCGCAACAGTTACTCCATTGGATAACTTTGCCTTATAAACAAGCCCGAAACTTCCATCTCCGATTATTAAATCGGTAGCGAAGTTCTTTGTGCCTGCTTTGAGCTCTTCCATAGAGATCCGGTTGAGCGCTGGGTCAAAAGACGCGCTCTCATCGATTGTTATTGATGAGAGCGCTACTGGTTGAGTACGGGTACGTGTATGGATAATATTGCGAGTTTGTTGGTCTGGGCGTTTGGAGGCGAGGTAGCAGAAGAAGAAGATTAGAGTGAAGATGAAGAAACTGGCAGCGGCGGCGAGGATAGACTGGAGAGTGGGGTCCATTGGAGAAGAAATAGAGGAGGCAGAAATGGTGGGTTAATATAGAGTTGCAGAGCAGAGGAGGAGAGATGGCATAGTTTTTTCAAGGTGACAGGTCGAGTCGTCGGTTTGAAGTCAACGGAGAAAGTCTGGAAATATTGTGTACGGCTGGTGTTAGTAAGCCGTGTTTGACATGTTTTGTCCATGATCGGTTGTTGCGGGGGTAATGGAGGTGGAGTGTTGATCAAGTGCGGTAAGGTGTAGAGTAGGTTTATGAATTCATTGAATAATTACCAATTATGTGAGTTTAATTAATATGATAAGAATGACTGTAACACAACGAAGACCAAATTCCAAATGCAATAAATGAAGGAAGAATTCCAATGATTTGTGACATAATTCCAACGCAAATATTAGGCATAAGATGAATGGATATGTCTACAAGATATCACTTCGTTTACAATATCACACTTTTTTAAAAAATTATTTTTTAGGAAGTTGAATTTTTTGAAAATTAAATTTTTGAAAAGTATAATAAATTTTATTTGATTCAAATTACACTTTTTAGAAAGTAGGTAATATTTATTGAATTTTTTAAAATTAAAATTGATATTTATATAATTGTCTTCATTAATAACCAATTAGATATTTTATGAGAAAATTCAAGGATAACATTATAAAAATGACTCAATTTTTTTCAAAAAGTACAAAATACCTAGGTTTTGTTAAGTGAGTGTCTTCGTTTGAATAAGGTAGGTAGAGTATTTCACTTCTCGAGAAGATGTGTTCAAATGTGTAACCAAGCAAGATACGTGGGTTTGTTACATTTTTACACCCTTATAGTTTAACTTTTACAAAGTGCATACATGATAAACTTATTTAAAAAATACACACATTTTTTAATATAATTAACATAATGCCCAGATTTGTTAGTGAAGACAAAAAAAAACCATAAAAGAATCTAATTCCTATTTTGTCTCATTTAATCTTTCTCTGTCTCTTTTATCTCCTCTTTTATCTCATATTCTACACATTTTTTAATTCTATGTTTTCTCTCTTATTTTATTTAATTCTACAGATTTTATTTTCTTATTCTTTTATTTATTTTTCTCTTTTTTTTATTTTATTCATCTTTTAACTTAATTTGTTCAAAAAAGTTCATGAGTTTGAAATAGTTGATGTTATTTTTTTATTTTTATTCATTTCAATTTGTTTTTATACCATCTATTAAAAATCATTCAATTTAGTCCTTATTAGTTTTAAAATATTAATAAAATAATCAATAATTTTTATTTGTCTTAAAAAGCTCATTTATTGACATATTTTTTTAAGAAATGTTCAAATTATATCAATTATGTCTAATTTTGATCAATTATGTTCAACCTCGTAGCCTGCATAATATTTACAAAAAAAGTCTTTTCATCGAAAACACATATTCAACATCCTGCATAATATCCAAATAAGTATAAATTTGATCAGTTAGACAAAAAGAAATAAAGGTTGAAGACAATTGAAAAAATATTTAAAGTATGTACATATTAGTTCAAGAAAGGTTATAAAAGGGTACAAATTTGATTAACTGAAACAAATTTTCAAATTATAGCACAGATTAGTTCTAAAAAAAGTTTCAAAATATATAAATTTGATCAAATAAGTGAAAATTTGATTAATAGAACAAATTTTCAAATTAAAGCACAGATTAATTCAAAAAAGATCGACAAAAATACAATTTAGTTAATCACACAACAATTTAGTTCAAATAAAACAAAATAACCTGCATATTATTCAAATATGTTCAACATTGATCATTTGAACTGACTCTTAACAAAACAGTTTAAAGAATACACATTAGTTCATATCAAATAGCAAAATGTCCAAAAAAGTACAAAAAATAGTTCAATAAATTTCAAGCAAAGAAAACAACACACAAATTATAGAGACAAAGCTAAAATTACAAACTATAACAATTAAATACCTAATTGAAACTAAAAATCAATCGAAAAAACTAAAAATAGCACAAAAAAAATCGAACAAAATGATTAGAATCACACAAAAAAAATAAAATAAACTAAAATTTGAAATGTATCATGTAACGTCCTGAAAATTGTAGGATTTAAAATAAAACAAAAACTGCATTTATTCGGATCAAATCGGATCGATTTAGGAAACATTTGAGAAATTAGCAGACAGCACGACCATGAGCATGCCCCGTGCTCATGGGAGGATGATTAGCATGACCCCGTGCTCATCTTGGAAAAATCAGCACGTCCTCATGTTGATTTATTTCAGAACGATACCATGCACGACAGAACAGAAACTCGTGCTGAGATTTCACAACACGACGTGAGGCACGACTCGTGCTCGAGACCGTGCTGACTAGATTTGAATAGAACAGTGCCAACTGATTTATTTCATTCAAAACAGAGTGAGAGGAAGCTAGCAGCTGGTTTTCTAAAACCCTAAACTCATCCAACAACCTGTTTGAGTTATTCAAACATACTTTCTTGTGTAAAATCAATCCTAAGTGTGAAGGTAAGTGTTTTCATGTGTTCTTAGCTTAGTTCTAAGTTGAACTTAATGTGAACCTTACTGTTCAATGGGATTGAGAGTTGTTTAGTTGCTACAATGATGATGGATTGATCTTGGAATGTGAATAAGAGTTGATTGATGCTTTAGAATTGAAAGGGAGGGATTGAATTGATTATGGATGGTTTGATTGTTTAGGAGGAGCTAAACGATCTTACGTAGAGAATTTGAGTTGGTGAGCTAGCGGTGAAGCGGTGCTTAGTTGCACGTATTTCGGGGTAAGTGGCTTCCACTTACGACCTTTATGCTTATGAGTATTTAGTTGTTTCGTAAGTTAATTCTTTAACTAAGTATCTTAATACTTAAAGGAAAAGAGATAAAAGACTAAAAGCTTAAAAGCTTTAAAAGAGATTAAATACTCATATTTATATTATGTTTGTGTGAAACATAATTAGCTTGATGTGATTTCTCGCTTGTGATAATATGAGTATTGTTTGTGTTAGCAATTGGTATGATCTTTGTGATTTATATGCCTATTGACATATTGTTGACATTTGGTTGACATATTAGCATGAGACTTGCTTAGCATATATATTGAGCATGAGACTTGCTTGATTTGGGCATACATTTGAGATTGATCTTGTAGCATATTGAATGCATATTATCATTCATTGTGTTGCATGTTGTGTGTGACACTGAGCTACAGGGATTCTAGCGTGAAAAGCGCTCCTGTCAGTTGAGAGATTCCTGACATGTCGATTGAGAGACTCCCGACGATTTCGTGATTTATCACTATGCCGAGTGAGATGTTCGATGCCGTGTGAGACGCACGATGCCGCGTGAGACTCGCGATGCCGGTGAGACACCGATGGATGTAAGCCTTGGGCATTCACATATGTGTGTGTGTGACATTTGCATACACGAGATACTTGACATTCATTATATCATGTTTTACTGCTGATTGAGATGAATGTTGTAATATGTATATGTTGAGATTGTACATATGAGATATATGGTATGTTTTGGTACTTGATGAAAGCAAACAAGTGTGATTTTGTGTTTTATGTGTTAAACACTGTTGATATGGTACTTATAAGTGCTGGGTAATGTTTTACCTATTTGTGTAACTTGTTTGCTGTTAAATTGATGAAAACAGAATTTAATATACCAAAACAGTAGCTCAGCACGACCACGTGCTGCTGGACCATTATGAGATTGTGTATGAGCACGCCCCCGTGCTCTAGGGTAGCACGATCGTGTTACCTGGGTTTGTGTTTAATGAGCACACCTCGTGTTTAATTTGGCACGATGTGTCAACTAGGAAAGCTTTTAAGCACGCCCTCGTGTTCATCCAACACGATCTCATGTTGTTTCCCTGCACTTCAATCATTCAATATTCTGATTACCACTTACTGAGTATTTGTGAATACTCACCTTTTTGAATGTTGAATTGTGGTGCAGATCATAGATAGTTGCTCTTGGACTTGCAGACTGTTGATCAGAGGCATATCAGGAGTATTTATGAGGTCCAGCTCCAGTGTTTGTTCAGCTTTTGTTTTGTACAGAGATGTACATATATGTATATATGTACTTTGCATCCGCTGATGTGTGAATGTTTTGTATAACTTATTTTGGGCCCAAGTTTGGGGTATATATATATATATATATATATATATATATATATATATATGAGATTTTTATTATATTTGAGTTTGATTTCATTTTGTTTCTTTTATTTATCAAATGGGGCAAAAATTTGGGAATAATTGTGTTTTAAATTTGAGCTCCACATATCATCTAATCAATTAATGAATCCTTGCTCTAATCATCATCAACAAAACTTTCTATGTTTTTTGTTTTTACCTTTCGAAAATCATAAATATAAAAATCACTGGAAGAAAAAAAGGAGGAAACCTTCAACTCAAATGTAACCTAAAGAAAAAAGGAGACTGTTATGTTGCTTGTCTTGGAATAAGATTTTTAAAAGAATAAGAGTAACGATGGAATTGTGTGAAATGAGGAGCTTGAATGTTTAAAAAATATTTCATTAATTGATTAGATGCAAAATTTCCTAAATAGCCTCTAATGTCATATAATGTAGTCAATTGGGTATAATCATAAAAAGTCAAATATACATGGATATTTTCACACAAAAAAAATTTAACATGTGCATTTATACAAGAAAAAATCAATTGAGGGTATTTTTTTAAAATGACCAAACTAAAGAAGACATGCCAGATAATTAGTTCAAGATACTTTTGTCTACTTCCCAGAAAGTTCACTTTTCCCTCTTCATTTAACCCTAACCAAGTGAGTCCATATTCTTTTACTCTTACAGGTTCGTTGAAGTTCTTTAGGGTGGAGATAATACCAGAGTTAATATTTAAAGAATTACCACTATAATTTTTATTGCTTCTTGCACTGGTAATAAGAAGGAACAATATTACAGAAGAAGATAATGCAACATGAAAAAGAATTATAGGAGGAATGAAAGAAGTTATCACTACAAGATTTTGCGTATTTTACGACCAAATTAGATGCCATGTTATTATCAAATGACAACAAAATTGAGCTATGGTTGTTGAATTTGAATGTGACGTCACTACAGCCAAATATTTTGTCACTAGCGGTCACATAGTCACTAAATATTCATTACATTAAGCGGTAAAATTTTCACTGATATGGCGACCATGTGGTCACAAAACTGTCTGGTCACTTAAATTTATGTATATAAATAGGCTATTATTCTTCTTTACATATATATCCTTCACATTTACATTAAAAAATTTAGATATATTGTGGTAAGATGATATTGACAGGTCATGAGGAGTTGTGAAGAGTTTGTTTGTCGGAATTTTTAACATATATTATTGTAAATTTTTAGTTTATTAATTATTGTTATATTCAATAATGTTTTATTTGTATGCATATGTTATAGTCATACATAGTAATCTTAAATGTTTGCTTTTAATAATTTATAATTGTAATTTGTATGTATTTTGTAGTGACAAAATAATTTTAGGTACTTTATTATTTTACACTAGTTTCATATAATTAATTAAGTAAAAAAAAAGGTATGTGTGAGTAGATGTATGTGCTTAAGATAGACAAATTTTCAAACAAGTGTCTATTCTTAGTGTTGAATAATTTATAGAATTTTGTATGTCGAGCAATACGTTTGACTCATTTAATTCGTTAGTACAATGTCTAAAAGTGTTAAAAATTATAAAATTCAATAGTCTAGATAAGTGACGAAACATATTATTTTTTGTGAATTTATAAGCAATTACTTTTGGTTGAATGCACGGGGAGGAAGAAGAAATATTTAATGTTGAATAGACTTTTATGGATAAATTGGTTGATGATTTAACTGAATATGTTAATATATTAAGAACTTTTATTGATTGTGACGATAGATATTTATTTGAGTATTGGAATATGTACTGAAAGCAAGAAATTTAGTATGTGATATGGTAATGATTTTGATAGAGTCCCACATGAAATAAAAAGATACTAAATGTATAATATATAAGTGAGACTCTCTATCTCACTATCAATCAAGATTTTAACAGAATTGACTGATTCATGAGAGGTGTTCGACCAATCATTAGACCTTATTTACAGTTGATTACTTAATGTTGGTAATTAAGCCATTAAAAGGACAACTTTGTAGAAGATAATAAAGAGTTTCATAGTGAATCTATAGTGAACAAAGTATAAATGATTTAAGTGTGGATTGAACTCATAAAATACCTGCTTAACTTAGACTCAACATTCCTTTAGTCCCTTCAATTAATTTTTTATTTTCTCAACTGCTTCAACTTTTAAAATCCTAGCATTTAACTAAAAAACTTAAAACCATTGCTTTTTTCCGTTAGTTAGATCATAACAACATATATATATATATATATATATATATATATATATATATATATATATATATCCCCTTAACCATCTTAACTTCTAAAAACATGATATTTAACCAAAAATTATAACATCATTCACAATGAATTAACAATATTGTCCAAAACAACAACACTTATACATTTGAGCTAGATTATTTAAAAATATAGAACTGAAATATTTTTGATAATATTTTAAATCATAACACCACTTAGGGGTGAACATGGTTCAGCTTAGCCTTTTTTCAATTTAATCGTTAGCTGAATCGAAGAGTTTAGATTTTTCTTTCATGAAATATATAGTTGAATTGCAGTTTAGACAAGCCTATCTATTAAGTTTGATTAATAATTCAATCAAATATTTTGATTGGAAAAATCACAACCGAACCTACCAAGTCAATTTTTAAACTCACTTATCTATATCAATTTTTTAACATCGATTTTAATATCGGTTTAATTAGATATCTTTAATAAAATATAAATGTTGATGTTTTGGGCAAAATTGTCAATTTATTGTGAGTGTTTTTATGACTTTGACTAAATATTATGTAATTAGAAATTTTAAAATTTCATTTGAGACATGTTAATGTTTAGAGAACTTTTTAAGCATTATGTTTGGGCATGTGCATCCTAAGTGGATTTCGGTGATCCTTAAAGAATATGCATATGACTTGTTTTTTTTTTTTGGTTACATATGCATATGACCTGTTTTTTTTTTGTTTACATATGCATATGATTTGTACAATTATGCTATTACAAGTATTAATGTTACGTTGCTTCCGCATGTCACACGTTTCAAATTTCTATCTTTCTTATTTAATGATCAACTATCTCCAACTATTTTAAAATTGGATTTGCAAAAAACTTGGTAACAAATATATTATATTATATTAATTAAATTAAAATTATGAAATAAAATTTGAGTGTCACAATATATATATATATACACACACAAAGTGATAAATATAAGAGGCGCTCTGACAACTTCCACTTATTTATATTTTTATTGTTTTATTAATTTTATTCTTTTATTTAGTCAATTACAAATTTCAATAATTGGATTGCAACGACACACCAAACATTGTAGATTCTTTAAGTAAAAAAATTAAATTAAACTAAAACTATTTTAAATCGGTTGCAGCGGGACTAAAAGGTGTAGAAGTGGTGGCTTTGATCTCTTTATTATTTGATGAAGACATATATACACTTAGAAGCCCTTGTTGTATTCTATTTATAGCTCGAGATTAATCATCCACACATACTTGAGCTTCTAATGAAGATGTCTTCATTTTTTATCTTTTGTCATCTAAAATATTCCCACCTTTATTAAAGAGTTGCTCGATAACTATGGTTGAGGCGAGAACAACAAGGACTTGTAATGTCTCCTTTTTAAAAGTAGGAAAAGTGACATGGTATTACTTTCACAAATCTAAAATTTGAAAATCATCACTAATCTTGAAATTTGTTGTTAGATAAAAATCAAGTTCGGTAGAGTAGCTAGAAGAGGATGTCCTGGATTTTTCTGCCTATCTACAATGAATTGCGACCTCAACCTTAATATAGTAGGTTGTGTTAATGAGTTAGGCGGAAGTCAGGAGGAAGAATCTTTAATAGGAATAGAAGGAGCAAAATGAAAACGATTCATTAACTAAATTCATAGCTCTATTAACCATAAAAGAACTTTAATATTATCATTATTATCTAAATGCAAAAAAATAATAACATAAAATGTTACTTAATATTTCAAATTTATTAGTTAACCCAAGATAAAAAAAAATAAAAGCGTCAAGATAAATGTTAAGAATAATTCTAAAGTAATTTAACTATTTTTCTTTCATTTCTAAAATAACATTTCTAATTTCATCTATTTGGTCACCTTTATTAAATGCACCCGCTATATTTAAAGCTTATTCTAAAAATTCATGCGAAGTTAGTTTATATATATGACTAAAAAGATAAGTAGTATCATTAAAAACTTGTAAAATATACATAATTTTTCACAAAAATTCCAAGTAGAAGGTAAAAGACGATAAAACGACGTATATTGTGAAGCAAAAGAATATAAAATATGTTTATATTCGCTAGATTGACAAAACAAAGTAGAATTTTATCTATGACCTACATCTTTAGAAAAACGTTTAGGTGGAACACTAATTTGCGTACGAAAATCTTTTTTTTTCTCTTTCTACGTTAGACCTTAACCAAATATAAATTAAAACATCTTTTATTAGAGCAATAAAACGTTTTATTTCTTTTAAACTATCTTGGACACAAACTTAAAATATGGCATACACATTTAATATAAAAAAATATACCACCAAAATAAGGACGACATGAAGCTTTTATTTTATTAATTGAAATGACATTTAGCTGATGCATTATCAATAGAAATAGGAAAAAAAAAACTTTTTTAACTAATCTATATTCTTCTAAAATAATATTAATTATTATAACAATAAGTTAACATTTGTTTTTTCATCATAAAATTTTCATCTACATAATGAAAAATAATACCTATATAAGAATGAATTATAAAATTATTACTCCAAATATCATTACAAATAGATACATTAATATTATTATTTCTAAAATAGTTAACTAAATTTTTTTTTATTTATAAAGTTTTTAATACCTTTTTAACTTGATGTCTAGAAAAGGTTTAAAAGGTTGTGTACATTTAGAGAGGGAGGAGTTCATGAACATTTGTGTCTGAAGATACAAGACTACTGAAGGATAAAGCGAGACCTTCTAATAGCATGGCAATAATACAGATAAAAAACTGTTACAAGTGACCTATTTCCCACCGAGGGGAGAAACATCTATTACTTCAAATTAATTGCATAATGGCTTCATCATAAGCTTATATTAACGGGTAAGATCTTTCTGAATTTAACGAAAGTTCTGATTTTGCTCATTATTCATATAAAAATTCAAATTACATCAATTTTAGGAATGTAATCTGAATCTGGTAGAAGCACTAATCAATATCAGAACATGAAGAGGGTGCTTTCATGTTTGAAAAAGATCCTAGCACGAAGGATTTTTTTCAGTGTTTCTTTAACTAAACAATTGGGTAGCATATTCTGTAGCTCCCTTGTTGCGGAAAGATCAAATCACTTGTAGAACCCAGGCTTCAAGACGCCAATGTAAGGCAAATTTCTGTACAGTTCTGCAAAGTCCATTCCATAGCCAACCACAAAGTAATCTGGACACTGTCAAACACAAATGTTGAGTGCATATATACAGAACTAAGAAGGTTAACGAGTTCACTACTGCATAAAAGGTAAATAAGTCTAACTAGAGAACTAGTCAGATGATTCTAAAAAGTCATCAATACTGAAGTACCAAAAGAGGAACATAAATGAAAAAGGATTGCCCACAAGTTAATGACTCTCCAACCAAAATATAGCTATAGAAACTATTTTGTTTTACTACAGGATCTGTAAGGATAAGTATTGATTCCAAAATTGAAGTCGTTCGTACTTGCAATAAACCGAATTAGAAGACATTTTTCAGAGTAGATTTCTTATTGTATGAGAAATTCAGTAGAGATCATACATAAGTAATAAATGATGAATATAAAACCAGGAGTCTAATCCAAATAAGAAAGAGAATCTAACATTAACTCAATTAACCAACAAATAAATAAGGAGTCAGACACTTGATAATACAACACAACAAATGCAAGAACAAAGAGATTTGTATAAATGTGGTTCATTCACTTCAAATAAACAACACAAGAAGTACACGAATCCAGACTGTGCATTTGAACACATTGATGAGTGATTGAAGAATGGGGAAGACAAAGACAACTACCTCAAAACCACGGTAGTACTTGCCGTCACCTACTAATTGAACCTCAACCTTCCTTCGCGCCGGCTTATCAAGGAATGCACAAACTGAAACAGAAGAAGCTCCCTTAGACTTCAAATGCGAAATCAGAGTGGACAAAGTATATCCCGTGTCTACAATGTCCTCCACCTTACAAAATTAACATCACTACTCAGATTCTCCACAATTCAAAGCCCTCTTCACAAATATGTTTTAATAAAGTGTATATAAGAGTAAGTAATAAAAGTATAAATAATGGTAATGACTTCAAAGGAAAGGGAAGTGTTTCCCATTGTTTGGGAGATAAACAAAGAGAAGCATAATTAATAGAACACAAGATTATTAAAAAAAAAATACAATCATCCAACAAGCCAAAAATCAATAATGAAATTGACTATCACATAAAAATGCAGCTTCATTGGAAAAAAAAAAACTAGGGGAGGGAAAGGATTATACCAAAATGACATGCTTGTCCCTGACATCAAGCTTAAGGTCAAGTGAAATTTGAGGGGCAGCAGAGGAGTGAAGATTAGAAGCATATGAGTCGGAGCGAACGAAGTCGACAGAGAGAGGTAAGGGGATAAGGCGTACGAGGTCGGCGAGGAAGAGGAAAGCGCCAGTTGCCACTCCAATTATGAGAGGAGGAGGAGAGTGAGTGGCAAAGTCCGAGGTTATTTCGGAGGCTAGGGAACTCACGCGCTTCGAGATTTGGTCTTCGCTCCAGAGGACGCGTTCCATGTGTGAGTCTAGAGACATGATCGCCACTCTGTCTTTCACCCTACTCTCGCAGAATCGCCGGCTTTCAAGGGAAAACGCTACTTGGATGGTTATTTTAATTTAAGAATCTAGTTTATGAAATTAAGATTTTAAAAAATTATATATATATATATATATATATATATATATATATATATATAATACTTATATCTATATCTATATTTTCATATTAAAATCAAATCAGAAAATTCAAAAGCAAATAAAATAAGTATGTTACGAATTTTCTTATATTATAATATCTATATTTATATATACATACTAAAATTGTAGCATTTAAATAAGACACTTTACGCCGTTAATTTTTTTCGTTAGTTTAATGATGACTTAGATAATAACATACTATATATCTTGTAACACCCCGAAACTTATATTAATTAAAAATTTAACACAAAATACCTAGAAAAATGAGGGAAAATTTTTCGCGATTTATTTTAGATAATTAAATAAGTGAAAGAGTCGCGATTTATCTTAATTGAGAATTTTGGAAAATTGGAGGAATTAGAAATTCTGAGAATTAAACAGTCGGGATTTAATGTGGGCCGAGTTAAAAAGAAATTACGATGCAAAGTGGACCCAAGCCAACTAAATAACCTTAAAAACCCATCCCTCCTTCTTTCCCCCACCCATACGGCATATATCTTTTTCTTCCCTCTTTCCCACTGAAAATCCACTTTCTCCATTAACCTCCATAAAAAATCTATAGCTAGGGACGTTCGGAAGTCAAGTTACGGGTGATTCAAGGTAACCTCTCTTCCCTTCCTCTCCAATCCCTTTTTTTCCCAAATCCTAATTTTCTAAACCTCATAATTCTCTCGTTTTAGTTCTGATTTAAGCAAATGAGGGCTTGTTGGAAAGCTTAAAACCTCTACTACCCATTATTTCTTATTGTTGATGTTGAATCACTGATTAGGAACATGAAAACATGAGAGAAGGGGGCTGCCTTCACAGTAACGAATTTGGGCCTTTGTGTAAACGAGGTCTTGCTTGTATTTCATCACTTAGGTAAGCTTAAATAACATCTATTGGAAGTGTTTTTAGTGTTGAAATAATTGGGTGTTGTGATGTGTGTGAGTTTGATGCTTAGTTGAGTGGTTTGTTTAGGTTTGAAAGTTTGAAAGAGGGAATTATGAATTTTGTGAAATGAGAATGATTGGAGGATAATTTCTATCTAAATACACCTAAACAAACTAGCTTAGAGAATTAATGATGGTAGGTGTAACAAGAATTAAATGTGGTAGCTTGGTTATATGGTTAATAAGAAGGATTATGGAAAGGGTTACGTAAAGAGAGAAAGAGTAATTAAAACCAATGGGCAATTATAAGCATTTTAGTATTCATTGATTTGTAATTATATGAATGTGAGATTGATGTGAAATCATAATGTAAATAATAGGGAATCCAAGGTGGGTCGTGCACTAAAATTGATTTAAACATACGTCATACTCTTGTATTAAACATTTTTAGGGCATACTTTCATATTGACGGGACGTATTTGAATTAGGGTTTAATCGATTTCCGTTCATGTATAACTTTATAAATTTTGCATATCATATTCTTTTTGTGAATTCCTCATATTAAAATCTTGTGTAGCCTTATTAAATTAAAAGAGAACATTATTTTAAATTGTAAACGTGAACCTAAGATATTCTTTTTTTTAAACTTCATTTTCAATCGGTATTTCAAAAATTTATGGTCACCAAGTCCGAGTACCACTTGAAAGAAATAAGCATACGAAAGAAAGTGGTAGTCGAATTTGGGGGTCACATTTAGCGTTTATGATTCTTAAAGTTTTTAAATAATTGACGAATATCAACAAAATTAACAGAAAATTATATGTTAATTTATTATAAAATTTTTTTTAACTATTACAATTAATGGTCCGTTTGATAAAACTGAAAAATTAAGTACTGAAAAATTAAGTTCTGAATTTTAAGTACAAAATGATTAATCTGTTAATAAGACCTATTTGGTTATAACTGAAAATTAAGTGCTGAATTAAATAAGCTATTTGACAAATATAACTGACATACAACTTAATCATTATTTGAAATTTATATCAAATCTAAAAAATATAAAATACTAAAATTATAAGTCATTTTTAGTTGTCTGATTTTTATTAATTATGATAATAAAAAATTAATAATTTGAATTTTTAGAGTTACAACTTATAATTATGAATATATATATATTTTTTAAAAATTAATAAAATTCATCTCTTAATATTTAGATAAACATAATTATGAAAAAAATTTAATTATTAGCGCATAGTGTTCAAAGAAAAATGATAATAAGTTAGTTACTTAATGTTTTAAGTTAAAGATTTTAACTCAAAAAATTAAGTACTTTTTTAACTTAATTGATTAAATTAAGTAGTATCTACTTTTAAATACTTAATATTTTAAATTAAACACTTAAATAATGTTAACAAACAACCCCTAACTAAACAAACAAGAACCGAAAATAATTATACAAATAACACATAAACCTCAAAACTATTTTGCCCTAAAAAGAAACTCAAAAGAGTCAACATACAAATGGACTAAACAATTGATTTACTATTGACAAATACGGAAAGAAAAGAACTAATTCACATCCATATAATCCACTTGTCTCATCACCTTATCCTGATTAATCAAACTCAGGGTTGTGGACTAGAAAGATATTCTTGCTTCTGCCTTCATTATTGCATACATAAATGACAAGTGTACCACCAAACGCGTAGATCAACTTACGTGTGCTTGTTCTAGTTTAATCAGAGATCTCGAGTTCAAGTCCTGGATACGCAACTGCATTAAAACTTGGTTGGAAGAGCTTTGCCACCCTTGTAGTCCTTCCTGGCTCGAACGAGGTTTAGTCTGGGATGCCCAGGATACCTCATGCTTCAGACAAAAAAAACGACAAGTATTTTGGATCGTTAAATTTTAGGAAAGGAATAGGATAAACGTACGAATTAAAGAGGAGTTTTAAAGAAATCTGACGAATCAGCAGGTCAAAATATGTATGTCTCTCTTAGCGTCGCTACTGAACTAAGAATCGAACTTTGCACCTCAATGTGCTGGTTGACCTCTTTTACCGCTGAATTCATTTACGTACTGTACATAAACGACAAGTATGCTTAAACGTTAAAGTCAAATAAAGTTACATTTAGAGCTGTCAATTTTTGACACGGCACGACACAACACGTTCTTAGGAGGGTTTGAGTTTAGTGTAAACGTGTTCGTGTCATAAACGTCTCGACCCGTTTATAACACTCTAAAATAAAGCGTGTTCGTGTCATAAACGTGTCAACACGTTTATGACACGTTTAACCCGTCTAACATAAAAGGGTAATCGTATCGTGTACTGATACGACACGTTTAAGGACACATTTATAACTCATCTAAATATTAATAATAACAATTATTAAAAGAATAACTCACCTAATTTTTAAAATGTTGTGGAACACAACACTGTCAACAGTGTACACACTACCCTAATTCCTAAAAGAACACACAACCACTAACCCTAACCTAATATCTCTAGTCGTGAGCCGCAGCCCCTCTTCCTCACAAATCACCCTCACTACCTCACCCTCTCCATCAACTATCCCCCACCCTCACCGTTACCATCGAAGCTCATCATCACTGTACAAAATCTCGCCCTCATTGTCGCACACCGCTACACAACCTCTCCCTCTTCGCCGCACACTGCTACACTCCAAGGTCTCCCCACCGCTCCTCTCAAGTCTCCTCCAAGTCGGTTTTTTTTGTGTAATCATTAACTCGATCGGTGCAGCAGGTTTTGCATAGGATA
Source organism: Breynia disticha f. nivosa (assembly GCA_948193385.1). Taxonomy (NCBI): domain Eukaryota; kingdom Viridiplantae; phylum Streptophyta; class Magnoliopsida; order Malpighiales; family Phyllanthaceae; genus Breynia; species Breynia disticha. The sequence continues at coordinate 18,219 of CANYCX010094039.1, forward strand.
GAATAGTTTGGAAGGTTGATTGGCTTTTTTGTTGATAGGTTGTCGTTCATAGGGTTGTGTTGTGCTGATGGGTTGTTGAGTATGTCATGTGTTGTGTAGAATTGAAATAAATCAGAAGTGAAATTGTTCATGGGTTGTTTTTTGTTGATAGGTAATAGGTTTTTATTTGTGTCGTGTTACAATTTAAACCTATAATAAACAGGTTAATGTATCAAAGTGTAATGATTAATATTTAATCGTGTTAAACGTGTCGTGTCGTGTCGTATTAACACGTTTAATAAACAGGTCGTGTACGTGTTTAAAATCTTAATCCGTTTAATAATCGTGTCGTGTTCGTGTCGCGTATAATCGTGTCAACAGAATATGTTAACACGACATGAACACAACACATTAATACGTTTTGACACCTCTAGTTACATTACATAAAGATGGGACAGTTTAATTAAGACGTCCACAAAGAGTTGGTGGTTAAAATAAAGGCTCATCCATTTGCATATTAACGACCAGTCATTTTTCATTTCCAAATTGATGGGATGTTGACAAACATTATCTCTAAAATAATCATCTCTGCTGGCTAAATTCATTATTTTATAGTCTTTTTATCTGAAAAATTCGAAAAAATTACATAAATACATAAATTTATATTTTAAATGGTAAGAATGTCAGTTAAGTTTATTCATTTATATTAATACCAGTTAAAGTTTTATAAATATAAAAATACCAGATTTTGAGCTTGCAATTTTAAAAATATCATGATATATTTAATGTTCATTGTTGTTCATTATTATTCATATGTCGAGAGAATAAAAAGTGATATTTTTATATTTTAGAATATGAAATCTGACATTCATATAATTGTAAACTAAAATCTTGTCAACTAATAAAAATAAACAAAATACACTTAAATTCATATCATTGTAAACCTAAAACATAATAATTTGTACAATTTTTCTCCAAAAGTTTCAGACTTATCGCCCACTTGGGTAGCTTTGAATCTCACTAATTGGTGAGTTTGTCTGGGGATAATGCATCACTAAGTTATGGTGGTGATATTATGTACTCCTTCTGTTTTTTTTTAAAGTATTTTTTTTAGATTTAAAATTTATTTTAAAATAAGTTTATTTTAAAAATTTAACATATTTTTTAAAAATTTTTCTTCTTTAAATTTTATTTTCATTTTCTAAAAATTAATGAAATTTCATTTTTTTTAAATTAAGATTAAAAAATTCTTTAATATTAATTTTTTTAATAATACAACAAATGTATTAAAATACTGAATTTTAATAAAAATAAAATAATTGTTTGGATTGATGGAATTGGGTGGAAAAGAAAAGAATTTTAATTAATAAAAATGAATGAAAAAGAAGAGAAGAGAAATAGATTTCTTTTCTCATGTTTGGTTATTTTGTTAAGAATAAAATGGAAAATTTATTTCCATCCTAAAATAATACAAACAAAATAACTATTTTTCTCACTTTTCCACCAAATTAGTGAGAAATCTTTCATGGAAAAAACATGAAGGTGGAAAATATAATTTCCTTTCATTTCCTTCATTCTTAAAATATTTCTTATCAATTCAAACAACAAATGAAAGGAAATTTAATTTTCATTCTTTTTTTTTTGAGCTGATAATTTTCATTCTTTTGTTCCACTCAATTGCATCAATCCAAACAAAGATTTAAATTTATTTCTTAATCTGTGTGTTTATTGCTAAAAAAACACTTATTAGGAATAAAGGGAATAATTTTTATTTTATTTTATATAAAATTATATATATTTTATGTTTTGCATAATAAAAATTATTGTATATTTTTTTATATTTTAAATTATATAATTATATATTTTATAAAATGAATAATTTAAACGAAATTTTTTTGAAAAAAATTATATTATATATGTACTCACCAAACTAAGTGAAAACTTCTTCTCCTAAAATTCACCTATTTTTTTACCTCATCTTTTGTGGTTTGCTTAGTTTTTAGGTTATCTTCAACCACATACTTAAAAATACAGTATTTTTTTAAAGGATAATTTATTCCGCCCATGACGTTTGGGTTGTCGAATAAATATAATTAAGTTAAGGGACACCAAATGATACCTCCACTTCTATAAATAAGTCATTCCTCCATCATTTTTCACTTTCTCCACATTCTCCACCAAAGTTAGGAGAGAGAGAAGAGTCTCTTCTCTTCAAAGAAACCAACGGGTGGTTTCTCTCTCGGGTTCGGTTTTCGGTGTAGGATCGAGTACGAAACATTGTCCGTATCCCGACGCTCTGCGCCTGTGGATACGAGCGTACCTTCAACGAGGTATCGTTCTTCTTCCGCTGCATCGAACGGAATTCCAGGTTCAGTTTCTGTTCATTTCATTTACGCGTTTTTATTAATTATTCGTTAATTAATTATTATATATATATGTTTTATATGTGCGTATATTCTTTCATTTGTATCAAAGCCGAAAGGCTGTCAAATTTTAGAGTTAGTATTCTGAAATGTTGTAGGTATCATTGATGTTGTTTTTACGATTTTATTACGTATAATTTTCGTTAAAATTGCGCCGAAAACCCTAGACCGGTACGAAACCAAAAATAATTTGTTGGAATTTGGTAAATCCGACCACACCATTGAACTCAGAAGGCCGAAAATATTTGGAAAATATATATCTCTCCGTCGGAACAGTGACGGAAGGTGGCGTGTGGCGTGTGGCGTGCATGCGCCACCACAGGCGGAGGTCGCGACTGGGCGTCACGGCCAGAGTCCTCTGATCAGTCGGACGACACATGTGCTTGTCGTCTGAAGGAAACGATGCGTCGCTTGAACAGATAAATGGTTGAGCGTCAGTTATATGGCAAAACGACGTGTCGTTTCTAATCGAATGACTATTCGTTTAGTCCGACCCGATCCGAAGTCTCGGACCTGACCCGCGTGCTGACCACCCGTGTACTGACCAATAAAAACGTGACACGTGTCGCGCGTTTTGGCCCGCGACTGGGATTCATCCATGTGCATGGTCAGAATAATCCTCCACGCGCGGAGGCGCATGGGGGCGCGTGCAGAGTCTTCCTTCAACCAAATTTTTCCAAATTTTTGACCAAAATAATATTTGCAATATTCTGGAATTTTTGGTATATTTTTCGTAAATTTTTTAATTCCAGAAATATTATTTCATTTAAAATTGATTAAAATTTAGTATTTTAATTAATTTAAATGTACCTATGGGTCAAATAAAATTCTAATAAAATTACAACAAGTTTATAATAGATATTAGAACTTTATTATATAATTTGTTTATATTTTTGACCTAATTCTATTTGTGTTATAGAATAATTAATTAAAATTGTGTATTTTAATTAATGTAAATATAATAATTTGTCAAAATTAAATTCTAATAAAGTTATATTGTGAATATAATGTGTATTA
>CANYCX010094122.1:0-56151 GCA_948193385.1 Breynia disticha f. nivosa
AGGGGATTTGCCAATCAAGCGAAACCTCAAATAAGGGGATTTGCCTATCGAGCGAAAACTCAAAATTAAGGGGATTTGCCAACTTATGAGAGTGGACTCTCTAACGTGCACGATAAACAATTAAAGACCCTGGGGCATGCATATAGTATAGATTGCATTAGCATTCATTGTTTCGCACTTATGTGGACTGTAAATTGATATGGACATGAAAAACAGAAATGTTTGCTTAATGTAATCTAACCTTACTTTGTTGGTAAAGTTGTGGGATGATGAATGAGATGGTTGTTGTGAGATTGTTAATATATGTAGAGTAATGGAATTGGTTTGATTGATTGTGGTGAAATTTTTGTTGAGTTTCGTGTTGGCTATGATTGTATGGATTTTGAATGTGGTTAATTATGTGGGAATGAGTGTGGTTGTGCTTTGAGCTTGAATCCTCTAATTGTTTGATTTGTTGCGAATTGGTTTGCTTAATGAAGTTGTTGTAAAAGTTAGGATATGTATCTTGAGTATGAGTTGAAATTTATGATTTAGTTGGAGAAGATAAATTTTAAATGGTTGTGTGCATTATGCATGATTGTGGTTGAGTTAAAATGGTAGGTTGATTGTAAAAAGACTTGTGTGAGAGTTGTATTGAGGCTTGTATGCTTGAGAATGAAAAATGTACTCTGTTTATGAATCTGCAGGTGCAAACGGCCAGTGGGAATGACCTTATGGCCGTTTCCCATGGCCGTTTGCCTCATAAATTCTGGCAACAGGAAGGAAACGGCTAGGAAACGGTTTGGGAGGCCGTTTCCCTTTCCTGTTTTCACCTGTTTTGGCTACAAAAGATCACTAATGAGTTTGTTTGAGTTGCTTGTTGTATGTATTAATTAAAATACCTAAACTATAGTGAAATCGGAGGAGGCTTAGGCCGGGCAGGCCGAGGTTTCCCCTGCGTATGCAGCTCAATGGAATATAGGAATCGCTTACTGAGTATTTTTTAAAATACTTACCGTTCTATTTGGCTGTTAATTATGTGCAGATCGAATCCATCTACGAGTGACTCCATCTTTTCTCAGCATGACAAGACCCCGTCTCGAGGTGACTTGACCTCTACTCAATGTGAATAGACCCCGTATCTGAGTGAGTCAACCCTATCTCTGCGTGACTCGACCCGTCTCGATGTGATTCGACACCGTCTCAAGTTGACTAGACCTCGTATCTGCATGACTCGACCTCGTCTCCGTGTGACTTGACCCTGTCTCTCCAAAAGTCAACCCTATCTCAAAATGACTTGACCACGTGTCAATGTGACTCGACCACGTCCAGACTTCACCCATTGCGTCTCGACGTGTCTTGACCCGTCTCAACGTGACGCGACCATGTCTCTGTGTGACTCAACCTGTCTCTGTGACATGATTAAACCCCTTCTTGGCATGACTCGACCGCGTCTCGATCGCATCTTGGCTTGGCTCCACAACGTCTAAACGTTACTATAATGTGTCTTGGTGTGATTCGACCTCATCTCAGACATCTCAGATTGACTCAACCTCGTCTCTCGATGATTCGACAGTGTCTCGGCATGATATAAGCGTGACTCGACCATGTCTCTCGGCTTGATCTGATCGTCACTCCACGCGTCTCGGTGTGACTCCACTATGTCCCGACATGTTTCGACCATGATTCAACGGCATTTTGTATGGCCCGACCGCTTTTTGGCATGACTTGAGCTTGTTTTAGTGTAGCTCGATCGCATCTCCACATGATCTAAGCGAGACTGAACCGCGTCTTAGCAAGCCTGTCTCGGCAGGTCTACGTCTTAACGTGATCTCAACTTGACTCGACTGCATCTCGACGTGACACAGCCTCATCTCCGCATGACTTGAGCCCGTCTCGACGTGACTCACTCTGTCTCAGCATGATCTGTTAGTGACTCGACCTCGTCACTCCGTGTGATCCAAGCGGGACTCAACAGTGTTTGGGTGGGATCTGAGCTTAACTCGGCCTCGTCTCGATGGGATTCGACCCTGAATCAACCGCGTCTTGGTGTGACTTCATCGCGTCCACGAGAGACTCGACCGCATCGAGGCATGACTCATTCCATCTCAGCATGGCTCGACCATGTCTCGGGGTGACTTGACCGCCTCTCAACCATGTCTTGGTGTGACTCGACCTCGTGTCGGTGTGAATTGACCTCGTCTCAGCAATACTAGACCGCATCTTGTCGGAACTCAACTAAGTCTCGACAGCGTATAAGCATGTCATAACCCCATATCAGTGTGACTCTATAGTGTCTTGGTGTGACTTGTCTCTTTCACAATGTTACTCGTCAGTGTCCTTGATTGATCAGAGAATCAACCGCCTGCGTTTCGGCGTAACTCGACTGCGTCTTGGTGTGACTTGTCTCTTTCACGATACTCTACTGACTCTCAGAGATATTCAGCCTTGTCTCAGTGTTACTTGACCTGTCTTGACCCTGTCTCGGCTTCGCTCAAGCCTGTCTCAACATGATCCGACCATGACTCGACCACCGCTTGGATAGATACATACGTGACTAGAATGCTTGTTGAAGTGGGAGGAACATGGCTCGGCAACGTCTTGATGTTACAAGAGTGTAACTCAATGACGTTTCCCCATGACTGGACCTCATTTTTGCGTGATTCTACCCATTTGATGTGACTCTACCCTATCTCCACATGACTCAACAGCATCATGGCGCGACACAACCTCCTATCGCGAAACCAGTGAGACCCAACCGCATTTCGACGGTATTTGAAATTGACTCGACCGCAACTCGACGCTCCCTGAGCTTGACTATACCGTGTTCAAGGTGATTCGAGTATCACTTGACCCTATCTTGGATTGATCCGAGTGTGACTTGATCTTGTCTCGAAATGACTCGACCCCTCAATGTGACTTGACATGAATTTTCCTCATTTTGGCATAACTCTACCCCGTCTAGATGATTTAATCCTTTCTAGGCTTGACTTGACCCCGTCTCAAAGTGACTCGATCCCGCCTCTTCTGCTGAACCACCGCTAGCTATAGAAGGGGGTTGAATAGAGCTAAAGCAAGGATTGAATCTTTTTGCAAAAAAATGCAGGAAGTACAAGATCACACAAAGTAAAGTGGTTTAGCACTAACACCTACATCCACTACCTAAGCTCCTACTTAGGATTTTTTCAAAACACTTGTCTATTACCTCACTTTCTGGCTTAGTGAGAACTTACACACTTGAATGGCGGCTCAAGAAACCTTACACTCTCAACTTGATTTTCAACTGAAGTTACACCTTAGAATGATAGAAAGACTATTCTAGACTACTCACACTTTAGTAAAATTTGTGCAAAGATGGGAAGATGAACAAGAAACACTATTCTATTGCACAAATAGGACACAATCAAAGAAAACACTTGAGCGAGTTTTTGCATATGCTTTGAATCTTTTTGAAATTAAGCGTCTTCGTTCTCTCTTCAGCTTGCGAGGGCTTTTATATTATCTATTGAAAATATGGACATTGTGAACATTTTCTCCACAAATGGCTGGTTTTAGAAATGTGAAGGGTTGCTCCAGACTTTCTTTTGGTCGACTAAATTTCCCAATATTTTTTCGACTAAACAGAATCCTAGTCGACTACATGTTAAATTGGTCGACTAACCTTTATATTGATCGAGGTGACTGAATTCCACTAGCAAAAACTGATTTTTCCATAGGCAAACTACTCGACTAGCTTTCTTCCTGGTCCGTAATGATTCGTCTTGGTCGGCTAATCCTTTTTCAATCGACTAAAAATCCCAGACAGAGTTTAAAAGTTCAAATTTGAGCCTCGTAATCATTAAGCCCCCTTATGCTTAGTCTATAAATTGTTGTTGAAGTAAGCGCCTAAATTAGTCGACTAAAATAGTCATAATCGACTAACAACTTGCTTTGAGCATCTATCTGTTATAGCAGAACCTTTAACCTTCAGCCCAATTCAGTTGGTTGACTAATATGATGTTGATTGACTTGCAGTTCTTCTGGTCGACTAATATATGCACTGGTCCACTAAAGTGGGTCTATAACATTTTTGGCCATTTGTAAGACTCTTTCGATTTTGCAACAACTTATATCCATCTTTTGATCGAAAAACAAATTTTTATCAAGTTCATAATTCAATACATTATCAAAACACAATGGGAACTCAATGTCCACCGTTATTGGTCCAACAATATCCCCTTTTTGAAAATGACAAAACATATACTAATTCTTAGCTTAATGTCACGGAGAAAATGATGCTTAATTTCAATGTGACTCGACCCCGTCTCGGCATGACTCGACCCCTTCTCAACGTGACTACCGTGTCTCGGCGTGCCTCCACCACGTCTTGACGCCTCTCTGTGTAACTCAATCTTGCTTTAGCGTGCCTCTACGCCGGTGTGACTCTACTGCATCTTGTCAAAACTCGACCCGTCTTGCCTTGGCTTGACCGCTCTTGTTTTGATTCTACTGCCGCTCTGCCTGTCTCGACCATGTTTCTGTGTGACTAGACCGCGTCTTATCATGATCAAAGTGTTCCTAAACCGAGTCTTATCATGATCCAGGTGTTCCTAAACCACGTCTCTATATGATCTGAGCATGACTCCACCCTATCTCAGTAAGACACGACCTCAACTCAGCGTCATCCAACCCAGTCTCAGTGTGACTCAACCTCATCTCGGAGTGACTCAACCTTGTCTCACTATGACTCGACCTGTCTCAGCGTCTCTCGACCACATCTCAACATCACTCAACCGCGTCCCCGCATGACTGGACCCCATCTCGACATGATCCTAGCAAGACTCGATCGCGTCACAGTGCAATTCGAATGTAACTGGATTGCGTCTTGGTGTTATTGGACCACATCTCAGTGTGACTCGATCGCGTCTGTGTGTGACTTGAGCATCCCTCGACTTGGCTCAACCGCATCTTCGCATGACTAGAACCTGACTTGGCATGACTCGACAGCGTCTTGGTAAGATTCAAATGCATCTTATCTGTGTGTCGACGTAACTCGACCCCATCTCGACGTGACTTGACAGCGCCTCTGTGTGATTCAACCCATCTAGGCGTGACTCGACCGCATTTTGTGGTGATTCAAGCGTAACTGGACCCCTTCTCGGCATGACTAGACCCGTCATGACATGACTCCACCGCATCTTGGCATGACTCGACCATGTTTTAAAGTCATTCAGTCGCCTCTCGACATTGCTCAATCTCATCTTGGTACGACTCGACACCGTCTTAACCATGATTGAGTGTGATCCTAGCAAGACTCGACCGCGTCTGGACCTGACTCAACCCCGTCTTGGCATAACTCGACCATATGTAGACATGACTTGGCAGTGCCTCAACGTCACTCAACCATACCTCAACGTGACTTGACCGCGTCTTAGCGTGATCTGACCTTGATTGGACCACATCTTGACAGGATTGATGCCTCAATCGACCATGTCTTGGCGGATGTGAGCATGAATGCACCCCAACTTTGCATTATTTTACAGTGTCTTGGTGTTATTTGACCTCATCTCGGCGTGACTCCATGCGTTTTGGTGATACTCGACTGCACCTCAACGTAAATCGACTCGTCTCTACGTGATCCAAGCATGACTCAACCGTTTCTCGATATGACTCGACCTAGTTCAGCGTGACTCGAGTCGATCTCAGCGTGATTCAACCTCGTCTCAATGTGACAAGACTACATCTCAACCGTGTCTTAGTGTGACTCCACCCCATCTTGGTGTGGCATCACTCTACCTCGTCTCAGTGTGATCCAAGCGTGACTGGACCAATTCTTAACAAGATTCAAGCATGATCGACTGAGTCTTGGAGTGATCCGAGCATGAATAAACGACATTTTGTCGCGACTCCACCCATTGTCAACATGAATTGACTTTATCTCAGTCTGACTCGACCTTGTCTCAGTGTGACTTGACCACATCTCTACATGATTGGACCCAGTCTCTACATGACTCGACCTGGGTCACTCGACCAATTCTTAACATGACTCGACCGGTCTCGGCATGACTCGACCCTATCTTGTCATGACTCGACCCCATCTCGAAGTCATCCAAGCGTGACTCACTATGTCTCGGCGTGATCCCTGGGTCACTTGACCGTGTCTCAACAAAATCTGAGGAAGACTCGATCACTTTTTGGCGTGAGCCGAGCGTGACTCAAGCACGTATTGCCACAAATAGAGCGTGACTCGACTGCAATTTGATGTCACTCGACTGTGTCTCGACGTGACTCGACCCGATCTCAAGATGACCCGACCTGATCCCGACATGACTCAATCTCGTCTCTGTGTGAGTGGATCTCGTCTATATTTGACTCGATCCCATTTCGGCGTGACTCGATCTCGTCTCTACATGACTTGATCCTGTCACAACGAGATCTGTCCGTGACTCGACTATGTCTCAACATGATCCGAGCAAGACTGGACCGTGTCTCAACATGATAGCAGCGGGACTCGACCATGTCTCAACATGACTCGACCGTATGTCAATGTGATCCGAGCGTGACTCGACAGGGTGTGGGTGGGATTCGAGCGTGACTCGACCGCATTTCAGCATAATTTGAGTGTCATTCAATCACTGTTCGACAAGAACTGAGCATGGATCAATCGCGTCTGGATGGCATGTGAGCATGACTCTACTGCATCTCGGCGTGATTTGACTGTAACTCGGTATAACTCATCCACGTTTGGACTTGAATCAACCCCATGTCGACCTTATCCCTATCTCGGCTTGAGTCGACCGCGTTATGACTGCGTCTTAATGTGACTATCTCGGCATTAGTCGAATGTGTATCCATGTGACAAGACCAGTCTCTGCGTGACTCGATCATGTCTCGGCATGATCAAATCATACTCGATGTGACTTGACCCTGTCTCGGTGTTACACGATTGTGCATCCATGTGGCTTGACCGATCTCTGCGTGACTCAACCCCATCTCAGCATGACTCAACTCCATCTCGGTGTGACTCGGCGGCATCTCGGTATGTTCTAAGCATGAGTCAACCACTTTTTAAGTGACTCGATCCCTTCTTGGTATGAACGCACGTCTCCGCATGACTTGACCTCGTCTCGACATGACCGAGCGTGACTTGACCACACCTCGGTGTGACTTGACTTTGTCTTGAAGTGACTCGAACCAGGCGTCACTCCGCTTCATATCAATATAGACTGAGCATGACTCGACCACGTCTTGACGTAACTCCACCGTGTCTCAGAGTGACACCAACCCATCTCGACATAATTTGAGTGTGACACGATGGCATCTCAGTATGACCAGAGTGGAACTCGGCCTTGTCTCAATGTTTTTCGAGCAGAACTCAATCAAATCTCAACGCAATCCGACCACGACTCAACTACGTCTCAGTGTGACTCGACCGCTTTTCGACATTATCCAAGTGCAACTCGACCACTTCTCGGTGTGAACATTGTACTACTGGACTGCATCTCTACATCATCCGAGCATGACTCAGCTACTTTTCAGCACAATCCGAACGTCACTCGACCACGTCATGACTACACCTTTATGTGACTCAATGCCTCGACCAAGTTTCCTCGTGACTCGATGCTGACTCGACGTGACTAGATTGCGTCTAGGCAGGTCTTCTGTACGTGTTGACTGTGTGTCAGCATGACTCGACCACGTCTATGTATAACTCGACCATGTCTTGGCGTGACTCAATCCATCTCTGTGTGACTCAACCTAATTTTGGCATGATTCAATCGCGTCCCGGTGTGATTCAAGCGGGACTTGATCACATCTCGGCATGATTCATGCGGTGGAGTCACGCTTGGATCATGTTGAGACGCCGACCGCGACTTAACTGTTTCTCAGCATGACTCAACTGCTTATTGACGCGATTTAAGCGTGACTCAACCGCTTATTAGAGTGATCAAAACATGACTTGACCACGTCTAGGCGTGGTTAACCTCGTCTCAGCGTAAATCGACCTCGCCTTTGTGTGACTCGACCGAATCTCCCCATTATCTAAGTGTGACTCGACTTCTTTTTTGCTTGATCCGAGCTTGACTCGATCGCATCTTGTTGTGATTTGAGCATGACTCGACCACGTCTCTGTGTGACTCGACGTCGTCTCGACAAGACTCGACCTCTCTAAGTGTGACTCGATCCCGTCTTGGCGTCACTCAACGGAGTCTCAACATGATCCAAGCGTGACTCCACCGCATCTCAGCATGACTCGCCCTTGCCACAACGATATTCGAATGTGACTCAACCCATCTGAATTCGATGTGAACGTGGCTCGACCGCTTCTCAATGTGATCTAAGTGTGTCTCGACAGCATCTTGGCATGATCTTAGCATAAATCAACTGCTTCTCGGCAAGAATAGACTAGGTCTCGACGTGACTCGACCCTATCTCGTTGTAATTCAACACCGTCTTGGCGTGACTCGATTGCTTCTCAGTATGACTCGATCCTGTCTCGATGTGACTCGACCCTACCTCAACGTGACTCAAGCACATTTGTTCGTGACTTGACCTCACGTCGGCATGACTTCACCGCGTCTCGGTATGATTCGAGGGTGACTCAACCGCATCTCGACGAGACTCGGCCCCATCTCAGTATGAGTCGAGCATCTCAACATCCTACGACCATGTCTCAAACCCTTCTCGGTATGACTCGACCTAGTCTATACTGTGTCTTGGTATTACTCAATTATGTCTCAATATGACTAGATCCCTGTCTCGACGTGATTCGACCACATCTACACGTGACTTGACCTTATGTCGACTTAACTCAACTATGTCTTGTCGTGATTCAAGGATGATTCTGCTGCATCTAGACCTGACTCGATCCATTTTGAGTATGACTCGACCTCGTCTTGACTGTGTCTCGGGGTAACTCTATCCCCTATCGACGTGACTCGTCTTTGTCTCATCGTGACTGACCCTTCTGAGCGTGACACTACCGTGTCTTGATGTGATCCAAGCGTGACTCGACTGCTGCTCGATGAGATTCAAATGTGAATTGAACTTGTCCTGGCATGATGGGGGTGACTCGAATGGGTCTTGTCCTCATCTCGATGTGACTGGACAGCGTCTTCCCGCGACACCACCTCGAGTTGGCCCTATGCTCGTAAGACTCGACCGCTTCTTGGCTTGATCTGTGTGTGAGTCAACTGCATTTCAACGTGACTCTACCCTTTCTCGGCATGATCCGAGTATGACATGATTACGTCTCAGTGTGATTCAAGCGTGACTTAACTGATCTTCGGCTTGATTCAAGAGTGACTTAATCACGTTTTGGTGTGATGCGAGCATAAATCAACTGTGTCTCGGCGTGATGAGACTATGACAAGACCAAGTCTTGGAGTTATATGACCGCATGTCACGAACTCTTGCGCTCTTAGAAAGAACAAAATTCTATGATTGAGTATCTCGATGTTTAAGTTGGCATATGTGATGCATATGCCTGTAGGACCTTTGAAGCAAGAGATTTCTTTTTAAAAATCCTAGTTGGTCACTACTATAGGAATAGTAGATGAATTAAGACTAGTATGCTCTTTCTTACTTTGTAGGTTCTGTCCTACATAAGGCTGTCGCTTAGAAATAACGGATACATGTCCAGGACATGGTATATGGTTTAGATCTATCAACAAGAACTACATGGATCAAAGTCATAGGTCGTTCTCATGTGCAACTCTTACATCAGAGCTCTTAGACTTGAAATCTCAATGAAACTCTTATGGATTTGTCCACTCTTGAGGAGAGAGAAAAAGTTTAATTATTTAACCATCAAATTGTTTGAAATCTCAAAAATTTGAATTACACTCTTTTGTATTTTTGCATATGAATAAGCTAGATTTTTCATATCAACCATCAAATTGTTTAAAATTTTTGAAAATTTTTATAGATTTTGGAAACTTCTTAATTAAATTAAAATTAAATTTTAGCATCACAAGTGTGATCTGAGTGTGACTTGATCGTGGCTCAGCACGACTTTAGCTAGCCTCGGTGTGACTCAACCACTTCTCGGCATGATTCGAACGTGACTCAAGTGACTAATGCAAGCGTGTCTCCAATGCTTATTGATAAGATTCGAGCGTGACTTATTCGTGTCTCGACATGATCTAAGCGTGACTCGATCACATATTGGGGTGACCTGACCTTGTCTCGATCACATATTGACATGACTCAACCCCATATAAGCGTGACACAACTTCATCAAAGCATGACTCGGCCCGGTCTTGGTGTGATTCAAGTATGAGTCGACCTCTTCTTGGCGCGACTCGACACTATTAGGACATGACTTGACTGTGTTTTAGCGTGATCGAAGCGCGACTCAACTATGTCCTGGCTTGATTCAAGTGTGACTCAACCGTGTTTGCAAGTGACTCGAGCCCATCTCGGCGTTACTCGACCTTGTCTTGGTGTGACTCGAGTGTGTCTTGGCATTATCCGAGTGTGAATCGACCGTGTCTTAGCATAAATCGAGTCTGTCTTGACATGAATCAACCTGTTTGATCTTGATACGATCACGACCCAACGGCTTCTTGGCAGAATCTGAGCACGACTCAATCCCTTCTCAGTATAACCAGACTGTGAGTCCGAATGACTCTATAGTGCCTCGACGTGACTTGTCCGTGTCTCAGCATACTTAACCTCGTCTCGGTATGACTTGACCTCATCTCAACGTGACTCGACTCCGTCTTAGTGTGTGGTTTGAGTGAGGCTGGGTCCGGTCGAGGGGTGCCCGCACCACATCTCTATAAGACTCAACTCTGTCTCGATGTGCCTCTACTCTACCTCGACGTGAATCTGCAGCGTCTTGGCATGACTCGAAATCGTCTCAGCATAACTCGACCACGTCTCAGCTCGATCTGAGTGTGACTCTAGTGCCGCTCGGTATGATTCAAGTGCCGCTCGGTATGATTCAAGTGTGACTCCACCACTTTTTGGCATGAGGTGAGCATGACTCCATTGCTTCCTTGTGCGATTCTAGCGTGATTCATACCGTCTCTGTTGGACTCGACTGCATCTAGAAATGACTAGACTGCGTAACTTGACCCCGTCTCAACGTGATATGAGCATGATTCGGCTCTGTCTCACACTGATACGAGCATGACTTGTCCGCATCTTTGTGGGATTTGATCGTGATACGAATGCATGTTAGCAGGATACATACATGACATGATCGCTTCTCAAGGTGACTCAACTGCGTCTCAGCGTGACTCAACCCTGTTTGGTCGTGACTCGACTACGTATTGCGTGACTCGACCGTGCCTCATTATGACTTAAGTGTGACATGACCCCGCCTCAACATGACTTGACCTTATATAGGTGTGACTCGACTGCAAATATGGAGATTCGAGCATGACTAAACTATGTCTCAGTAGAATTCGAGCAGAACTCGACTACATCTCGCCTAGACTCGATGGAGTCTGAACGTGACTCGACTGCATATCGACATGATCTGACTGTGAGACCCGTGTCCTTGCGTGGTCCAAGGGTGACTAGACCTCGTCTCTGTAAGACTCAACTAGATCTAGGTGATATCCGAGCATGACTCAACCGAGTCTCAGCATAAATTGACTCCGTCTCGGTGTGACGCCGCCCTGTCTCAGTATGATCCAAGTGCGAAGCCACCGTGTTTCGGTCAGATCTAAGCATTAATGATCTGCATCTGGAAGAGACTGAATCACATATTGGCATGAATCGACCCCGCCTCGAGGTTGCACGACTGCATGTTAACTACATCTTAACATGAGTCAGCCGTGTCTGTGCTTGTCTCGACTACCACTCGACGTGACTTGACCCCATCTAGGCATGAATCGACGAGATCCGAGAATGAATCGACTGTGGCTCGGCATGACTCGATCGCATCTTGCTGTCGCTCTACCTCTTCTAGGCAAGACTCAGCCCCGTCTCAGAGTTACTCGACCACGTCTCTACATAAATCGACCCCTTCTAGGTGCAATCCTAGAGTAACTCGACTACGTCTCAACATGATCCTAGCATGAATTGACCTCGTCTCGGCATGACTCGACCACGTCTCGGCTTGACTCGAGAACCTCTTGACGTGACTCGACGTTGTCTCGGCAAGACTCTACCGTGTCCCAACGTGACTCGATTGTGACTCGACTGCTTCTCAACGTGATTCGACCGCTTCTTGGCATGACTCACCCCGTGTTGGCCCGACTCAACCGCATTCGAGGGTCACTTGACTGCCTCCAAGCTTAGCTCGACTGCATCTTTGTCGTGTGACTCAACCTCGTCTCGGTGTGACCAAACCATGTATTGTCGTGAATCAACCCGTTAAGCTTGACCTGACAGTATCTCGGTATGAATCGAACATGACTCAACAACGTCTTGGCGGCACTCAACCTCGTTTCTTGAATGCATTTCAGAACGATCATAGCGTGAATTGACTGCATCTCCAAGTGATCCGATGTTGACTTGACCGTGTCTTGGTGTAATTTGAGTGTGTCGCGATAACGTCTTGGCATTACACGACCCCGTCCAACATGCCCGACTGCATTTTGCCGTGAATCGACCGAGTCTAGCTTGACAAGACTGTAACTCGACATAATTTGAGCATCACTTAACCGCATCACGACAAGACTCGACCTGTCTCAATGTGACTTGACCTTGTCTCAACATAACTCGACCCCATCCCGGTGTGATACAAGCATTCTCAACCGTAGATTGGCTTGAGTGCGTCTTGGCATGACTCGACCATATCTTAGTACGATTCGATCGCGTCTTGGATTGACTGAAGCAAGACTCGACCACATCTCATCGTAACTCAGCTGCAGCCCAATGTGATCTACGCGTGACTTGAGTGCGTCTCGGCGTCACTCGACTGCATCTCCTTATGACTCGACCCCATCTCGGTATTACTGACTATATCTCGGTTTATCTAAGTGTGACTCGACCGAGTCTAGACGTGACTTAAGCATCTCTCGGCATGGGTTGACCACGTCTCTAGTTGATCTAAGCTTGACTCGACTGCATCTCAATGTGACTCAACCTGAAGGCATGACTCAACCGAACTCAGTGTCATTTGAGCGAGACTCGACCGCATCTCAGTAGGTAAGCTTCACTCGATTGCAACTCGACGTGATCTGAGCATGACACAACTGTTAGTGTGTTAGTGTGACTCAACCACGTTTTCTCGTGACTTGACTGCTTTTAAGCGTGACTCAACCACGTCACGTAGTGAATCGATAGTGTGTTAGTGTGATCTGAGCATGATTTGACCATGTCTCGGCATGACTCGACCACATCTCGGCTAGAATCGATCTCGTCTCTGCTTGTCTCAACCGTATTTTGGCTTGAATCGACAATGTTTTAACTGTGTCTTGGCATGACTCGACCGCATCTACCCGTGCTAGAACCTGTCTCGGCATGACTCGACCCTGTCTTGCCCTGATTCGGCCTGTCTCCGCATTACTCAACCCCTCTCGGCATGACTCGAGCCTATCTTGGCATGATCCGAGCTGACTCGACCACATTTGGATGGGATACAAGCTTGACTCTAATGTTTATCAGTGTGAGCAGAGCGGGACTTAATCGTGTCTTGGCATGACCCGACCGTAACATAACTGCGTCATCAGGGTGACTCGACCTTATCTCGATGTGACTCTACCCCATCTCGATGAGACTCCACCTTATCCCGGGCAAATTCCACCCTGTCTCGGGCAGACTTGAACTTATCGCGGCATGACTCGACTCCGCCTCGGCATGATTCGAGTTTGACTTGACCGTGTCTTGGCGTGATCCGAGCATGCTTGAACCTTGTCTTGGTGTGATCCCAGCTTAACTCTACGGCATCTCGCAGTGATTTGAGCATGACTCGACTCCCTCTCAATGTGACGCTATCCTGTATCAACATGAGTCAACCGCGCCTCGTCATGATTCCACCCTGTCTCGGCATGACTTGACAGCATCTCGACCTTTTCCAACCATAACTCGACCATATCTTGACCTGAGTCGGCCACATATTTGTGTGACTCGCATGCATCTAGGTATGATCAGTGTATGAATTGACCGCATCTCGATAGATCCGAGCGTGACTCGACCTTTTCTCGACTAACACGAGTGTGGCTCAACCGTCTCTCGGCAGGATCTGAGAATCAGTTGAACGCAACTCGGTCTGACTTGACTGTTCTCTATGTGACTCGACGTGACTTAACCCTAACTCAACATAAATCAACCCTGTCTAGACATGACTAGGCCCGTCTCAGTGTGACTCGACCCTGTCTCAGCGTGAGTCGATTTCGTCTAGGCGTGACTAGACCTCGTCTCGACCACATCATGACGTGACTTAACCATGTCTCGGCTTAACTCGTCTCTATTTTGGCATGACTCAACTGCGTCATGGCGTGACTCGACCGCGTCTCGATGTGATTTAAGCGTGCCTCAATCTGGTCCCAAAGAGATCTGAGTGTGACCTGACCACCCCTCAGCATGATAAGAGCTTGACTCAACCGCATCTTGGTTTGACTTGACGCGTTTTAGAGTTTACATAATCCTGTTAAGGCATCACTCGACCCCATCTCGTCGTGACTCGACTGCTTCTCGACCGTGTCATAGTGTGATTAGACCCCATCTTAGCGTGACTCGACCGTGTCTTGGCGTTATTCGACTCGTTCTTAATGTTACTCAACCTCGTCTCAACATGACTCTACCCCGTCTCAATGTGATTCGATCTCATCTCGGTGTAACTCCGCATTATCTCAACGTGATCCTAGAGTGAATCGATCGCTTCTTGACGAGACCCGAGAGTGACTGGACTGCCAATCTGCATGATCTGAACGTGACTCAATCGCGTCTCTACGGGATCTGAGCGTGACTTGACCGCGTCTCTACAGGATTTGAGCGTGACTCGATGCATCATGGTAATATTCGAGAGTGACTCGGCTGCGTTTTGACGGGGTTTGAGTGCGACTCGACTCCGTCTCGACATGACTCGACCGCATCTCGGTATGACTTGACCTAGTCTCGATGTGAATCTACTCGTCTTAGCATGACTCGATCCTCGTACACTTAAACTTAGAATGAGTTCACCACGTCTCAACAGGACCTGAGCTTGACACAACCGCATCCCACCATGATCCGAATGTGACTCAACCCTGTCTCGACGTTAATTGAGCTAGTCTCACTATGACTCGACCCTGTCTCGACGTGACTTGAGCTTGTCTCACTATGACACAACAACATCTCAGCATGATACGAGTGTTACTCAACCCCATCACAGCGTGATTCAAATGTGACTCGACTGCATCTCGACGAGATCTGAGTTTACTCGACTGTATCTCGGAATGATCCGAGTGTAGCTTGACTGCATCCTAGGATGACTCGACTACATCTCAATCACGTCTTGGCATGACTAGACCTCGTGTGGGCGTAACTCAACTCCATCTCGGCATGACTCGACCTCGTCTGGGTGTAACTCGACCCTGTAATAGAGTGATTTGAGTGTGACTCAACCTCGTCTCAACTTGACTCAACAGCGTCATGGCATGACTTGACCGCTTCTCTGTGTGATGTTAGCGTGACTCAACCGTTACTCCACGTTATTGGAGCGTCAATCAACACATCTAGGCATCACTTGAGTCCATCTCGATGTGACTCAACTGTGTCTGGGCATTATTCGAGCGTGAATTTATTGCCTCTTAGTGTAATTCGACTACGTCGCAACGTTAGTTAAACTCGTCTCAGCAAGATACGAGTGTGAATCTACCACTTCTTTGTCGTATTCGAGAGTGGCTCGACTGTGTCTTTGGATGACTCGACCTCGTCTCATCATGAATCAACCAAATCTTAGTGTAACTCGACCGCATCTTGGCGTTGTCCAAGAGAGACTCGACCCCATCTAGGTGTTACTGGACAACGTTTTCGTGTGAAGTAACATTGTCTCAGCATGATTCGACGCAGTCTCATCGTGACTTGACTATGTCATGTCGTGACTCAAATTCATCTCGACGTGACTCGACCTCATCTCGGCTTGATCCGAGCATGACTCATCTCCATCTCAACTTGATTTGATCATGACTCGACTACATTTTGGCCTGAGGGTAGCATGACTCGACCATTTCTCGACGTGATCCGAGCGTGATTTGACCCCGTCTTGGCATGACTCAACTGCGTCTAGGCATGACTCAATCTTGTTTCAGTATAACTTACACGTCTTGATATGATACGAGCTTAACTCGATTGTGTCTCGGCGTGATTTGACCAAGACTCGACCGCATCTTAATAGGATTGGAGCGTGACACGACAACGTCTCGACAGGATCCAAGCAGCACTCGACGGCGTCTCGAGGTTACTTGACCGTGTCTCAGAGTTACTCCACCCTGCCTGGCCATGAATCAACCCCGTATAGACCAAACTTGACTGCATCTAGGCGAGATCCGAGCATGACTCAACTGCATCACAGCCGGATTCAAGCTTGAATCGAGTTCATCTCAACATGGCTCAATTGCATCTGGGCGTGACTGACCACGTCTAGTGCAACTCGACCGTCTATGTTCGTTACTCAAGCTAGTACCGACGTGAATCGAACACTTGTGAGCGGGAGTCAACTATATCTTGGAGATATACAAACACGACTCGACTGAGTGTCAACATAAATTGACTTTTTCTCGATGTGAGTCCACCCATCTAAGTGTCATCCGAACATGACTCGATCGCGTCTCGGCTAAATCTAACTATAAATCGCGGTATGACATTGCATCTAGGTGTGACTAAACCCCTTCTCAAGGTGACTCGAATGCATATCGGCGTCACTCGACTGCACGTTGGCATGAGTCATCGATGTCTGTATGTGTCTGGACTACATCTCGTGAACACTTGATGCCGTCTCGGCGTGACTCAGCTCCGTATCCACATGATCCTAGTGTGACTCGACCGCGTCTCGGAGTGACTAGACCCTGTATTGGCGAGACTCGACCGTACGTCTGTGTCACTCGACCGCGACACCGCATAAATCGACACCGTCTAGCCTTAATCTTAGAGTCACTTGATCACGTCTCGACGTGATCCTAGCGTGATGCGTCACGGTGTGACTTGACCCTAGCGTGTTGCGTCTCGGTGTGACTTGACCCTGTCTCTGTGTGGCTCGACAATGTCTCAACATGATCCAAGTATGACTCGACCACTTCTCAGTGTAATTCGATCGAGTGTCGGCACGACTTGCCCCCTTCCCAACATGGATCAACCATGTCTATGCGTAACTCTACTGCATCAGCACCGCTTCCCAATGTGACTCGACCTTATCTCGGAGTGAATTGACTACGTCTCTGGATCAATCGACCTCATCTCAGTATGACTAGAACAAGCCTCGGTGTGACTTGACTATGTCTTAACCACGTATCGGAGTGACTCGACCCCATATTGATGGGATCCGAGCTTGATCGATCGCATCACGGCCCAATTCAAGCTTGAAATGACCGCATCTCATGATCCGAGCTGGACTGGAGCGTATTTTGGCATGACTAGAGCGTGACTTGTTAAGATCTCAGTGTGACTTGACCGCTTCTCGATGCCACTCAACCCCATCTTGACGTAACTCAACCACGTCTTAGCGTAATACCTCCCATCTCTGTATGATCTGATCACGTCTTGAGGTGACTCGACCACCTTGACTCGACAGCATCTTGGCATGATTCAATCGTTACTTAATCGTGTGTCGATGGAACTCAACCCCGTCTAGGCATGACTCAACCATCTCTCAGAGTGAATCGACCCCGTCTCGACGTGATTGGTGGATGACTCGATCACATATAAGTGTGACTTGATCTCATCTCGGCATGATTCGACCGTGTCTTGGCGTGATCTGAGCATGACTGATCGCATCTCGTCGTAATTTTCGTTTGACTCAACCGCATCCCGATCCGATTCGAGCGTGACTCAAGCCCATCTCGGCGTGACGTAACCGTGTCTTAGCAATACTTGGCTCTGTCTCAGGGAGACTCAAAGTGTGTTAGTGTGAATTGACCATAGTTTCGCATGACTCAACCGCATCTTTGTGTGAATCGAGCGTCATTTAATCTCTTCTCGAAGTGATTCGATCGAGTCTCAACATGACTTGTCCCATCTCAGCATGACCCGATCACATCCTGACATGACTCAAACACTTCTCAATCGCTTCTCAGCATGACTCGACCCTATCTCATTGTGACTCGACAGTGTGTCGGCATGACTCAACCCCATCTCGTCGTGACTCTACCGTATCTTGGGGTGACTCGACCTCTTTATAGTGTCTTGGCTTGAGTTAACCCTATCTCGATGTGATCTAAGTTGACTCAAATGCATCGGAACTAGATCTATGCTTAATTCAACACCATCTCGGAGTTATCTAAGCATGACTCGATCGTATCTCGGCGTAATCTGAGCATGACTCGACACTGTCTTGGCATGACTCATTACGTCTTAGCGTGACTAAACCTTGTCTCGACTTGACTCGACCATGTTTAGCCTAACTCGACGGCATCTCGACATGATTTTAGTGTGACACGATTGTGTATCAACATGAACTGGTCATGTCTTGGTGTGACTCAACTATTTCTCAACATGACTCGATGTTGTCTCAATATAGTTTGAGCATAACTCAAAAGCGTCTCAGTGTGACTCCACATTGTCTCAGTGTGAATCAACGTCTCGGCAAGATTGATTGCATCTCGGCTTGATTAGACCACATGTCAGCTTAACCCGAGTGTGACTCGGCCTCTTATCGAAGTATTTCGAGCTTGACTTGACCAGCATGACTCTACCTGTCTCAGCATGAATCAAACTCATCTCGACGTGAGTCGAGCACGCCTGGGCATGAATCGACTACGTCTCCACTGTGTCCCGGCATGACTTGACCCTACCTTAGCATGACTCGACTGCGTCTTTGCGTGACTCAACCCCTTCTCAGTTTTACTCGACTGCATCTCGACATGGCTCAATCTATTCTCGACGTGGGTTGACCATGTCTCGGTGTGTCTGAGCGTGAGTCTCTCGGCACGATCCAAACTTGACTCGACTCTGTATATTCAATCGCCTCTCAATGAGACTAGATCGCCTCTTGGCATGACTTAAGTGTGTCTTGGCTTAACTCGACCTCATCTCGACGTAACTCAACACCAGCTAGGCTTGATACAAGCTTCACTTAAGTTTGATCTGAGATTAACTTAAGCACGTCTCGAAGTAATAGAGGTGTGACTCGGTCGCGTCTCAGGATAGTCTAAGAGTGAATTAACCCCGTCTTAGGGTGACTCGTCTCGCCGCGAGACTGTGGCTCATCCCCATCTTAGCATGAGTCATCCATGTCTCGCGTAACGCGACAATGTCTTGGCTTGAGTCAACCTCATATTGGCTTGATTTGAGAGTGAGTAACTGTGTCCCAATGTCATTCGAGTTTGACTAGACCTTGCTTCACTATAAATCGACACTGTCTCGGTGTGACTCGACCCATCTTGGTATGACTCATATTGTCTCAGCTTGACTCCACCATGTGTCAGCTAGACTCGACCATGTGTTGGTGACTTTTATCGATTCTCGACCGAGTCTCTGCATGAGTAAACCAGGTCTTGGATTGATTCGTGCATGAGTCGTCCGCATATCTGCGTGACTTAACCTTGTCCTAGCGTAATTCGACTAAGTCTTGGTGTGAGCCGAGCATGAATCGACTGCTTCACTCGAGCGTATCACGATGTGTTCTGAGCGTGATTCGAGCTCGTCTCGATGTTATTTCACCGAGTCTCAGCATGACTCGACCCCGTCTTAGGGAGACTCAACTGTGTCTTGGTGTGACCACAGTTCGGCATGATTTGAGTATGACTCTATCGCTTCTCGATGTGATTGGATCGAGTCTCAGCGTGACTCGTCCCATCTCAGCAAGAATCGGCCGTGTCCCGACGTGACTCAAATGCTTCTCCACTACGTATCGGCATCAACTGCGGATCTGCATGACTCAACCCAGTCTCTGCGTGTCTCGATCCTATCTCAGCGTGACTCTACCGCATCTTGGCATGATACGACCTCTCAATCACATCTTGGCGTGATTTGACTGTATGCCGATGTGATCTAAGCGCCACTCGACCGCATCTCAATAAGATCTGAGTTTGGCTCGACCGCATCTGTGCGTGATTTGACCTTGACTAGACCGTATCTCGGTTTAATCTGAGCGTGACTCGATACACTCTTGACGTGACTACATCGCATTTTGACATTACTCCATGTCGTCCCAACATGACTCGACCTCGTCTCGACTTGACTGACCATGTCTCGATGTGATCCAAGCATAACTCAATTGCGTCGCAGCATGACTCTATCATCTCTTTGCATGAATTGACAATGTCTCGACGTGATTACACTACATCTCGGTGAGATTCGACAACATCTCAGGTGACTAGAGTGTGACTCGAGTCCATCTCAGTGTAATTCGAGCTTGAATCAATCGCTTCTCAGCCGGATTAAACTGTGTCTCAACGTGACTCGCCGTGTCTAGGCATGATAAGAACTCGTCTCGACGTGACTCGACCACGTCTGAGCATCACTTGACCGCATCTCTACTGTGTCCTGACATGAGTCAATCCCCTCCTAAAATGACTAGATCGTGTCTTCATGTGACTGGACCCTTCTCAACATAACCCCAACTCAGTGTGACTTGACCTCATCTCCACATAGCTCGATCGAGTCTCGGCGTAGCACAACTACGTTTTAGGATGACTCGACCCTATCTCGATATGATTTAAGAATGACTCGGTCGCACCTCGGTATGATCCAATGACTCGACCAAATATTGGCATAATCCGAGCATGACTCGACAATGTCTCGGCGTGACTCCACCGTGTCTCGGTGTTACTCAATCCCATCTCGACATGAATCGACCTTGTCCCGGCATGACTCGACCTCATCTAGCCTGACTACGCCACGTCTTGGCCTAATACCAGTATAACTCGACTGAATCTTGGTGTGACTCGACCCCGTCTCGACGTGACTCGACCCGTCTCCGCGTGATTTGAGAATGACTTAATCACTTCTCAGGGTAAGTCAACCTCGTCTCGGGGTGACTCAGCCACGTCTCGGTGTGATTCAATTGTCTCTCAATGAGACTAGACCGCGTCTCGGCATGATTTGACTGCGTCTCCGCGTGACTCGACTACATTTTGACGTAACTCGATACCGTCTAGGCGTGATACAACCATCAGTCAACCACGTCTCAACGTGATCCAAGCTTCACTCGAAAACTTCTTGACACGATTGAGGCATCTCACTATCTCGTTTTGGCTTAGTCCAAGCGTGACTCTACCCCATCTCAAGGTGAGTCGTCACTAATGCGGTGCCCTAACTCGATCCCTGTTTCAGCATGACTCGATCCCCATCTCGACGTAACTCGAATGTGTATCGACCCCATATCGGCTTGATTCGAGCGTTACATCACTATCTCCAATCGTGATTCGAGTGTGACTTGACCATGTCTCCCTATGACTTGACCACGTCTCAGTGTGACTCGATCGCGTCTTGGCGTGACTCGACCGTGTGTTGGCGTGACTCTACTGCTTCTTGACCGAGTCTCAGCGTGAATCTACCACGCCTTAGCATGACTCGACCTAATTTCGGTGTGACTTTTCCGCGTGTTAGCGGGACTCTACCGCTTCTTGACTGCATCTCGTCATGACTCAACCACGTCTCGGTGTGACTTTACCCCGTCTCATCGGTACTCGAGTGTGACTGAACCGCATCTTGACGTAATCCGAGTTTCACTCAACCACGACTTAGCGTAATATGAGCTTGACTCGATCGCATCTCGTCGGGATTCGAGCATGACTAAACATGGTTCTGGCATGACCTGAGTGTCGTCTAGTCAATTGTGTCTCAATAGGAGCCAAACATGACTCGACTGTGTATCGCTTGACGTTACCGTGTCTCCGCAGGACATGACCCCGTCTAGATGTAACTTGACCGTGTCTCAGCGTGGCTGCACCCTGTATTGGTGTCGCTCCACCGCGTCTTGGTGGATCAACTCGTGACTAGATTGTGTTTAGGTATGACTCAACCCCATCTTGGTGTGACTCGACCACGTCTTAACTTAACTCGACCTCATCTAGGCGTGACATGATTCCGTCTCGCCGTGACTCGACCAGTCTGATCGTGACTCAACCGCGTCTCTGCATGATTTGACCGTCACTTGATTACGTCTTGGGGAGACTCGATCCAGTATCAACGTTCTATGAGTGTGACTCAACCACGTCTCGGCTTAATTCGAACATTGCTCGACCATGTCTCGGTGTTATCTGAGCATGATTATACCACTTTTCGACAGAGTCGAGCGTGACTCGACCGTCTTTCTACGTGATCCATACGTGACTTGACTTGTCTCAGCGTGACTCGACCCTTCTCGAAATGACACGACCCTCTCTCGAAGTTATCTGAGCGTGACTCTACTGAATCTCTGGTGATACAGGCTTGCCTCGACCAACTCTCGAGGGGAACTGAGCGAGCTCTATCGCATCTCATCGATATTTGAGCATGACTGAACAGTGTTTCCGCGTGATCTAAGCGTAACTCGACCGCATCTCGACATCATCTTAGCTCGACTCAAGTATGTATCAATATGGTCCGAGCTTGACTCGACCAATTCTTATAGGGATCCGAGCGTCACACAACCTCATGTCTACATGACTCAATCTGTTTGGGCGTGGCTCGACTGAATCACATTATGACTCGACTGTGTCTTCTTAGTATGACTCAACCACTTTATGGAATGACTCCACCCTATTTTTTTGGTACATGACTGCATCCTAGTGAGATTCGAGCATGACTCGACTGTAGCGTGACTCGACCTCGTATCTACCTGACTCGAGTGTGTCTCTGCATGACCGACCCTGTCTTAGTATAACTTGGCCCATCTCAGCATGACTCGATCCCCTTCTCGACGTGACTCAACCATGTCTTTGTGTGATCTGAGTGTGACTCAACTGCGTCTCGTTTGACTTGAACTCATCTGAAATGGCTCCGAACATGACTCAACCGCATCTTGACATGACTCGACCACTTCTTGGTGTGACTCGACTGCGTCTCAGCATCATAGAAGCTTGACTCGGTTGTGTCTCGGTGTCATCTAAGCTTGATTTGACAACGTTTTGGCAATATTTGAGCTTGACTAGACTACGTCTTGTCATGATACTAGCGTTAATGGACAAAATGTCGGCGTGATCCAAGCATGACTCGTCCCCATCTCAACCTGAATTGGAGCTTCACTTGACCACTTTTGGGCGTTATTGAGCATGACTCGATCGCCTCTCGGTATATCTCAATCATGTCTTCACTTTACTCGATCACACTCGGAGTGACTCGACCACATCTCAGCATGACTGGACTGCATCTCAGTATAATTTGAGCTGGTCTTGACGACATCTCAGAGTGTTTGGAGATTGACTTGACTGCATCTCAATATGATATGAGTATGACTCAACCATATCTTGGCTTGATTCAAACTTGACTCGATCGCGTCTTTACAGGATTTGGGCTTCACTCAACCGCATGTTGGCGTGATCCAAAAGTGACTCAACCACATTTGTTCTTGACTTTGCCATGTCTCGGTGGGATTCGAGCAAGACCCAACTGCATCTAAGCATTACTCGAACCCGTCTCGGCATGACTCGACCCGTATAGGCGTTATCTAAGCTTGACTCGATCGACTCGTGACATGATCCAAGCTTTACTCTATCGCGTCTTGGCAGGTTCAGAGCGGAACTCCACTGCGTTTTGGTGTGATTTGTGCATGACTCTACCGGCTCTTAGAATGATATGAGCGTGACTTAACGGCATCTCGGCGTGATCCACACTTAAAATACTTAACCTTGTATTTGTTTGAATCAACCGCATCTTCGTGTGACTTGACCCCATATCAGCGTATTCCGAGCATGATTCGAACCCATCTCAGCAAAATTCGAGCATGACTCGATCCCACCTCGGCATAATCCGAGCATGAGTTGACAGAGTCTCGGCGTGACTGGCCCGCGTCTCAGTGGGACTCGACCACGCTTGGTGTGACTCGACAACATCTTAACATGACTTGATCTCATATCGACTGCATCTCAGGGGGACTCAAATGCCTCTGGGCATGACTCGATCAAGTCTCGGTGTGGCTCAACTACATTTCGGTGTGATTCGATTCTGAATGGACCGCACGACATAATCTGGACTTGATTCGATCACATCTTTGAATGAAATGAGCTTAACTCGACTACATCTCTGCATGACCCTAATGTTACTCGACCGCATCTCGGACTAATCTGAGCTTGACTCAACAATATCTCAGCGTGATTAAAGCATTATTTTACCACATTTCGGTGTGAGTCGAGTGTGACTTGACCGCGTTTTGGCAGGATTCGAGCGTGACTAGATCGAGTCTCGATGGGATCCGAGCATGACTCTATCACATCTCGGCAAGACAACACCCCGTGTCCCTGTAATTGAATGTCTCGATGTGAATTGACCTTGACTTGACAATATCTTAGCGTGATTCGACACCTTTTTGGGTGTGAAGCAACTACATCTCGGCGTGGTCGAGAGTTACTTGATTTTGTCTAGGCGTGACTCTACAGCATCTCGGCGTGATCCATGCGTGACTCTACTGCGTCTCGGAGAGATCCTAGCATAAATCGACCGCGTATTTGTGTGACTTGACGGCTTCTCAGCGTGACTCGACCCCATCCTACCGTGAGTTAACCTTGCTCGTTGTGACTTAACAGCATCTCACCCTGTATCAACCCGTCTCGGCATCGCTCAATCGCATGTCGACGTGACTGGACCATGTCACGACATGAATTGAGCGTGTCTCAAAGTGACTCGACCGCGTCTCGGCGTGACTCAACCCTGTCTCGTTGTAAACCGATCGTGTTTTGGCATTTCTTGATCGCATCTTGACGTGACCCGCCCCCTCTCTGAATGACTTGAATGTAACTTTGCGTGAGTCAATCCAGTCTCGACTTGACTTAACCTCGTCTCACTGTGACACAACCTCCTCTCGGCATGACTCGACCTCGTCTCAACGTTATTCGACTGTGTTTCGGTGTGATCTGAACGTGATTCGACCGCGTCTCAGCATGACTCCACCCCATCTCAGGGTGACTCGGGCTTGTCTGGGCATGATTCGAGCGTGACTCAACCATGTCACCGTGTTATCTAAGTATGAATGCACCACTTTTCGACATGACCCGAGAATAACTCGACCGTGCCTCGGTGAGAATCGATCGCTCTTCGACGAGAAATCACAGCGTGATCTAAGCGTTAGTCGATCTCGTCTAGCCGTGCTCCGAGTGTGTCGACCGCATCTCGGCATGATTCTAGCACTGCAACTTAACGTGATCTGAGCTTGACTCGACCACATATTGTAGATATCTGAGCTTGACTAGACTACATCTAAGCGTGGCTTGACCCAGTCTCGACGTGACTTGACCCTGTCTCGACGTGACTCAACCACGTCTCTACCTGACTCGACCCTGTCTTGATGTGACTCAACTCTGTCTTGATGTGACTCGACTATCTCGGTGAGACTCGACCACGTTTCAACATGATTCAAACATTACTCGACCCCGTCTCAATGTAACTCAACCACGTCTCGGCGTGATCCGAGCTTGATTCGACCACGTTTCAGCGTTATCCTAGCGTGACTCGACCTCTTCTCGGCGGGATCCCAGTGTGGCTCGGCCACGTCTTGCCATTAGTCTAGCATGACTCGAGTGCATCACAACGTGATACGAGCATAACTCGACCTCGTCTGACAGTGACTCGATAGCATCCCGATGAGACTCGACTGAGTGTGGGTGTGTCTCGACTGCGTGTCGATATAACTCAACCTTGTCTTCACATTTCTCAAACTTGTCTAGATGTGACATGACACTGAGTGTGGCTCGACCATGTCTCAGTGTAATCCAAGCTTGACTCTGCTACATCTCGGAGTGAACCTTACATGACTAGACCGGGTCTTAACGTGAACCTAGCTTGACTCAACTATGTGTCGACGTAGTTTTAATGTGAATCGACCATATCTCGGCGTAATCCTTGATTGACTCGACTGCGTCTCAACCTTGTCTGAGCTTGACGCGACCACGTCTTGACTCAAAATGAGGGTGAATCGATCACATCTTGGTGTGAAAAGACTATATCTCCACGTGACAAGACGATCTCTTGGCGTGATTTGATCGCATCTTGGCGTGACGAACACATCTCCGCATGACTCTACCCAGTCTCGGCGCGATCTAAACGTGAATCGACCCGTCTTAGCATGATTCGAGCTGTAGTTGACCGCATCCCAATATGATCCGAAAGTGACTCGATCGTGTCTACACATGATATGAGCATGACTTGATACCGTCTCGTCATGATCTAAGCTTGCCTCGATCTTGTCTCGATAAGATTTGAGCTTCGATCGACCGTATTTCGACGGGACCTTTACGTTACTCGATTGCTCCTAGCATGACACGACTGCCTCTCTGCAAGACTAGACTCGGTCTCTTTATGACTCGATACAATATCGATGTGACTCATGTCTCGACGTGATTCTACCTCGTCTCAGTATGACTCAACCCCGTCTCGACGTGACTTGACCAATATCGAAGTGATTTGATCGTGTCGAAGCATGATACAAGCATGATACGAGCATGACACGAGCATGACACGACCGCGTCCTAGTGTGATCCGATCATGACTCGTCAGCGTCTCTGTCTCGGCATGACTCGACCCCATCTCGGTATAATTTGACCGCGTCTCTGTCTAACACAATCGTTTCTCGCGAGTGATTCAATGTGAGCCGAGCACAACTTGATTGCATTTCAGCATGTTCTGAGCTTGAACCAACATCGTCTTAGCATGAACCAACCTCATCTCGATAAGACTCGACGGCATATCAGTATAAATCGCTTGGGTCGCTTGCGTCTGAGCATGACTCCACCCTTTCTTGGCATTTTTTGACCTCGTCTCGGTGTGAGTCGACACCATCTCGGCATGATTCGAGTGTGGCTGGACCATGTCTTGGCGTAATTTGAGCTCGATTCCACTACATCTCGACGAGATTCTCACTTGGCTAGACCGCGCCTCGACGTGGATTGTGACTCGATGGCATCTCGTTGTTATTCAAACATGAGTCAACCCTATCTCGACGTGATTTCAGCAAGACTCGAGCTCATCTAGACATGGTTCGAACTTGATTTCAGCAAGACACGATAGTCACGTTAGGGAATCCCCGTCCCCGTTGGGTAATACCCGCATCCATACTTGCTTTTATATATTAATTATATATTTATATTACATATATGTTATTATTATTATATATATATAATTATTTTTTAAATTATTATGTTCTAATTATTAAAATTTAAATTGTATATATATATATATATATTATTTATATATCTTTTTCAAAAAAATAACTTTTAGTATTAAAGCGGGTACGAGGATCCCCGCGGGGATCCCCGATACCCGACGGGGATGGTACCTAAAATACCATCCCCGAAGGGGACGAGCGCGGGGATGGGTTTGGGTTCGGTGTTTCAGGTACGGGATGGGGAAAGGGGTCCTGGGAGATCCCCGTCCCCGTTGCCATCTCTAAGCTCTACTAGTCTCAAAGTAACTCGATCGCCTCTCGGCTTGTCTTGACCCCATCTCGGTGTGACTCAACTGCATGTCATCGTTATTCGAGATTGACTCGACTGCATCTCAAGGTGATTTGAGCGTGACCACCACGTATATGCGTGACTCGGCCCTATCTCAGTGTGACTCCACCGCATCTCAGTGTGAGTCGACCCTTCTCAGCATGACTCAACTCGTCTCGGTATGATTCGACTACTTCTTGTTGTGATCCGATCGTGACGCAACTGTGGTCTGACGTTATCCAAGCTGGATTCACTACATCTCGACATGATTCGAGCATCACTTGATCGCGTCTCAGTATGATTCGAGCGTCAGTTGACCGCATCTTGTCTTGATCCGAGCGTGACTCCACATCGTCTCGACGTAATCTGAGCTTGACTCGACCGCATCTCGATAAGATTTGGGGGTGACTCAACTGCATCTCCGGGTGATGCAAGCATGACTTGACTTCTTCTCAGCATGATCTAAGCATCACTCCACCGCGTCATAGCAGGATCTGAGCATAACTAAACCGAGTCCAGGAATGACTCTACCCTACCTCGGTGGGATTCAACCCCATCTTGAGCATTATTCAATCATAACTCAACATCGTCTCGACAAGATTTGACCGCAATTTAGCATGGTCTCAGTGAGACTCGACCACATCTTAAAGTGATCTGAGCATGACTCAAGCTCATCTCCCTGGCATCTGAGCATGGCTCTACAACGTCTTGGCTTCATTCGAGCATGACTCCACCCCATCTTGGCGTTACCCAACCCGTTTTGGCATGACTTGAGGGAATTTTTGCGGTGGCTTAAACCTATCTTGACTGTGTCTCAACAGGATTCGACTTCGTCTTGTCGTGACTTGACCGCATCTTGACGTGACTTCATTATGTCATGACGTTATTTCAGCATGACTCAACCCCATCTCAGCGTACTCAGCCCCGTCTTCGTTTGACTCGACGGATCAGCGTCACTCCACCTCGTCTCGGCGTGACTCTACTGTGTATTGGTGTAATCCGAGCAAGACTTGATCGAGTCTCAGAGTGACTTGACCCCGTCTTGACGTGACTGGACCGCGTGTTAGAATGACCCGACCGTTTCTCTGCATGACTCGATCCTTTCTCTAAATGACTCGACCGCCTTAGTGTGACTTAACCCCGTCTCTACGTGATCTGACCGTAACACGGCTGAGTCTTGGTATGATCCGAACTTGAATCGACCGCATCTCGACGTCTTAATGGGATTTATTTCATGTTACTCAACATCGTCACGACGTGACTCAACCGCATCCCGACATTATCCAAGCATGACTCAACCGCATCTTGGTTGTGAGATCTCAAACCTTGAGACCATAAAATCGAAAACTAGCATTTATTTCAAGAACTTACATATCATTAGAGCATATTTGATTGCTCATTCATTAAATTATTTAATGAATGAAGTAGAAATATAAATAGAGTTAAATACAAATTTTGAATTATAAAATTAATGGGGAAAGAATTACAATGAAAAGAAAATTTAATAACACTAAAAACAAAAGAAAATAGAGATAAAGGCTGAAAATAATTACATAAATTTTAGGGATTAAATTGAAAAAGAAAAGGGAAAATAGTAAAAAAAAAAAGCAAATATCCTTATAAAGACCATGAAACCAAATTTTTTAACAAATTTAACCCTCATCAAACCCTAAATAACTTTAGAAACTTTCTTTTAACATCCATATAAAAGAATAAAAAAGGGATTTTTGGTTTGGAAAGCAAAACATAGTGATTTGAGGTCTAAACAAGGATCTATAGTTCGTGCATTGGAGAGAGATACTAAACACCACGCAGATTATCTCAGTTAGCTTAGGTAAGTATTATCCTGAGCGTGAGTCTTTGGATGAACTTACTTCATTTATATATATGAATGTTATTTTATTGTTTGGATATTGATATTGATTATAAATGTTAGAGAATTGCTAGAGTGTGAGTTGTTGATATGATGTGCAGAAGTGGCTTGACAGCATCTCAACAATACACCAGGCACTTTTATGTATAACTTTACCCTGTCTCAGCGTTACACGACCGCATCTCAGTATGATTCAACCGCGTCTCGGCGTGATCCCAGCTTGAGTTCCCGAGACACGGTAGAGCGAAAATTTACCATATCTCGGCTTGATCGAACCTTGACTCAACCGCAACTCGGAATGATTTGAGCGTGACTCAATCGCATCTCGACGTGCTCCGAGCGTAACTCAACAGTTTCTTTGTATGAGTCTAGGTTGAATCAACCGTGTCTCTACTTAATCTGACCATGACTTGACTACGTTTCAACATGATCTGACCCTGCCTCGACATGACTCGACAGGATCTCGGTATGACTCGACCTCATCTCAGGGGACTCAATCGCATCTTGAGTGCGTTTCTGCATGTCTCGACTTCATCTCGTCATGAGTCCACTACTTCTCGGTATGACTCACCCTTTCTCGAGATAATTTGACCTCATCTCGACATCACTCCACTGTGTTTCGGTGTGATCCCAGCGTTACTAGACACCGTCTTAGCGTGACTCGACCCTGTCTCGACATCACTCAAGTGTGACTCGACATGATGCGAGTGTGACTTGACCCGTCCCGACAGAATTCGAGCTTTACTGATGCACATCTCGGTGTGATCACAGCATGACTCGGCTCCATCTCGTCATGATCCGAGCATGACTCGATCGCATATCAAGGAAACTCAATTGCGTCTTGTCCTCGTCTCGTCGTGACTCGACCACATCTGTGTGTGATCACAGCATGACTTGACCCTGTGTCTACGTTAGTTGAACTTGACTTGACCGTGCCTCAGCGTCCACCAAGCGTGACTCGACCACGTCTCAGTCGAATTCGAGTGGGACGACAACACATCTTGATGTTGCTCGAATATGCATTGGGGTGACTTGACTGTGTCTCGGCGTGACTTGACCACATCTCAACACGACTTGGCCACATCTCGGCAACATCGAGCGTGAATCGATTGCATCTCGGCTTGATCTGAGCTTGACATGATTGCATCTTATCATGATCTAAGCGTGACTTCACTACATCGTGGCAGGATCTCACAAGGACTCGATCGTGTCAGGGCGTTATCTATGCATGACTCGACTGCATCTCGGTGTGATTCAAATGTGACTCGACCGCGTCTGTGTGTGATTCGAGCATGACTCGACCTCTCTCGGATGGATCTGAATGTGACTCGACTGTATCTCAGCGTGATCCGAGTGTTGTCCTGATGTGACTAGACAGAGTCTCATCTTGACTCGATTGCGTCTAGACAACGTCTAGGCGTTATTCATGCCATTTCAACGTGGCTGCACTGCGTTTCGGTGTGACTAGACCCCAACTCGAGGTGACTCGACCTTATCTTAACGTGACTCGAGCACGTCTCAGTTTATCTGAGCACGACTAGATTTGACCACGTCTCGGTGTGATTCGAGCGTGACTCGACTGCGTCTTAGTGAGATCCAAGCATGACTCGATGATGTCTCGACAACTTCTTGGGTGACTTTACTCAGTCTCGATGTGTCTTAATCTCGTCTCAGCATGATCAGAGGATGACTCGAATGCGTCTTTGCATGACTCGACCCTCTTCTTGGTGTTGTTCAACCTTGTCTCGCTGTAACTCGACCGCATCTTTGCTAGATCTGAACGTGACTCGAGCGTGTCTCGTCGTGATCCGAGTGATACTCGACCACATATCAGTTTGATCTGAGCTTCATTCGATTGTGTCTTCGGGTATTCCGAGCGTGCCTCGACCGCATCTCGCCTGGAAGCGAGCATGACTAGACCGCATCTCTATGTGATCCGAACGTGATTCGACAACATTTTGGTGTAATCCTAACATGACTCGATCACGTCTCAGTGTGATCTGAGCTTGACTTGAAAGCGTCTTAGTAGGATTCAAGCTTTACTTTACGACATCACAACGGGATCCAACATGCCAACCGTTTCTCTGCGTGACTCAACCGAGTCTCAGTATGACTCGATCATGTCTCACCGTGGGGTGAGAGTGGATTGACCGTATCTCAGCAAGATATGAGCTCGACTCGACCGCATCTTAGTAGGATTTGAGATTGAGTATATGACATATCAACTGAATGTAAACGTGATTCGACGACTTCTCAACGTGATTCGAATGTGACACTACTTTCTCTCATCGTGAATCGACCTCGTCTAAGCGTGAATCGACCCCACTCAGTGTGATTCGAGCATGGGTCGACACATTAAATGTGCCTACCCTTTTTGGTGTGACTCGACCGCGTATCAGTGTGATCCGAGTGTGACTTGACCCCATCTTGGATTGACTCAACCACGTTGGCGTGACTCGACCCCGTCTCGGCGTGATTTGACAGGAATCATACTGAGTTGCAATCAAGTCTCGCTCAGATCCCGCTAATAGGTGGTCGAGTCACGCTCGATGTATGCAGTGAAGTGAGATATGATCAATTCATTCTCTGATCCTGTAGAGATGTTCTAGAGTCACGCCCCTAATAACGACGAGACCTGGTGCAATCACGCGAAGATGGGGTCACATTCGCGGTAAGACTATGTCGTGTCACGTTAAAACATTGTCATGTAACGCTCAAATCACGCTAAGTCATAGTAAAGTCACATCGAGATAGTCTAGTCACAGTAAGACATGGTAGAGTCACCCAAAAATCACGTCAAGTCACAGTCGAGTAACACACGGACCCCATCGAGATGAGGTTGAGTGAAACTCAGATACTATCGAGAAGCGGTCCATTCGAACTCGGATCACGCCTAGACGGAATCCAGTTACTATTGGCTAACACAAAGACTCGATCTACTCAAGCTTGGAAAATGACGAGATGCGGTCGAGACAAGCATGGATCCCGCTGAGAGATGGTTGAGTCACGCTCAAATCACGTAGAGAACGGTCGGAGCACATCGAGACGCAATCTTGTTGCGCTCGGATCTTGTTGAGAAATGGTCGAGTCAAGCTCGGATCCTACCACTCGACTGCTCAGGGTTACTCGACTGTGCCTCAGCATGACTCAACCTCATATCAGCGCAGATTCACCGTGTGTCAGCTTGACTCGACCCCGTCTCGGTGCGGTAAGACCTCGTCTCGGCGTGAGAGGATCGCAACTTCACTGCATCTCGGTGTAGCTCGAAATCGCCTTGGTGTGATTAAACCACGTCTCAGCGTGCTCTAAGCATGACTTGATCTTAGTCGAGATTCGATCACTCCTCGACCGCGTCTTGGCAGGATCCAAGAGTGTTTGAACCACGTATCAGCACGATCTCAACGTGAATTGACGACGTATCAACACTATACGAGAATGACTTGATAGTGTCACGACAGAATCCTAGAGAGACTCGATCACGCCTCGACGTGATCTGAAAGTCACTTAATCATGTCTTGGTCAACTGAATCGAGTCTCTACTTGAATCGATGATGTCTTGGTGTAGCTCGACTGAGTCTTGATGTGACTAGACTGCATCTAGGTGTGATTCGACCGCATCTTGGTGTGACTCAACTACATCTCAAGGTAACTCGACTGTGCCTCGACCGCATCTCTAGGTGACTCGACTCCATCTCCACTTAACTCCATCGCGTCTCGGCGTGACTCAACCTCGTCTTGGGGTAACTCAACCTCTTCTCGGGGTCACTTGACCACGTACCTCTACGTGAATTGACTACTTTTTGCCGCGCATTAACCCCGTGTCGATGTGATCCGAGCGTGTGTAACTCAACCACGTCTCTACATCATCCAAGTTTATCTCGATCCCATCTCAATGTGATCTGAGCGTGACTTAACTATAACTCAATGTGATCTGATCTAGTCTTGATGAATCTCGGTCACGCCTCGATATTATTCGACCCTATCTTGGAATTACTCAACTAAGTCTCGGTGTGACTCAACACCCTTTCTGTGTGACTCAACCACGTCTTGGCGTGGCATGATTGCATCTTAGTGTGATCCAAGCATAACTGAACCCTGTTTTGGTGTGACTCGAGGCCGTCTCAGCAGGATCTGAGCTTGAATCGACTGCATCTCAATATGATGTGAGAGTTACTTGACTATGTCTTGGCGTGAGTTGAACCCGTTTGTGACGTGATCTGAGCATGACACATCCATGTCTCGGTGTGATTTGACTACATCTCGGCATGACCTGAGAGTCACTCGGCTACTTTGTGATATGATCCGAGCGTGACTCGACAACATTTCGATGTGAATTGATCGTATCTCGGCCAGACCTGGTAGTGACTCGAACACATTTTGGGAAAATTCGACCGTGACTCGACCACATCTCAGTACGATCCATGCAAAACCTGACCACATCTCGACATGATCCAAGCATAACTCGACCTCGTATCGACGTAACTCGACCCTATCTCACTATGACTCGACCGTGTCTTGGCGTAGTCAACCGCATCTTGGTATGCTTCGAGCATGAGTCATTCGCGTCTCACGTTCGTCGACTCAATCTTGACGTGAGTCGACTCCATCTGGATGTGACTCGATCCAATCTCGATGTGATTTGATTGCGTCTAGGTGTGATTCGAGCGTGACTCAATTGCATCTTGGCGTGATTTAACCCCCTCTCGACTTGACTTGTGCTAGTGTAAGCTCTAGCCCAATACATTGTTTGTAACTTTTATTATTTAGCAATAAAATTATAAGGCATTATTTTATTATTTTATGTATTAACTTATGGTATGTGTTTGATAAAATATCCAAGAACGTTAATTAAGCTCTTGAGGTATCAAGGTTGAGGACCTTCATAATAGAGCCTGTAAGTTATGAGATTGACATTTTAAATATCCCTAATCGCTTGTTTCCATGGGAATGAAAATGAATTAAGACTAGTAATTACTTTGTAGGTGATCATGTTCTACGGGTCACAAATATTTGGGATATCTAACAAAGTGTATAGGTACAATGTAGGACATTGTATTTGGAGAGCGATCACTATTTGTAATGTAAAAATTATCCTAAGACTGAAAATCACTATCTCTTGTTGTGATTTTTAGAGTACTTTGATATACGCCTAACGTGATTGTAAATGGTTTATAAGTATTGGTATGATTGGGTATGCTAAGAATTACAAGTAGAAGCATGAGTGAAGTGAAGGGATTGACCCTCTCATGAAAATGAGAGCAGATATCACTGGTCGCTTGATAGACAAGACGAGAAAGACTGTAGCCACAGCCAAATGAAATGAGTAGGTCATCTATTCGAACTTATCAATTTTGTCATGGAGATCAAGAAAGTGATTTAGCGCTAAGTAAGGGTGTTTGTGATATGCCTTATGCTAATCATGATATTAGAGGTCATGGGATGAATTTGAATTGTAGTAGAGCTGTTGACAGTGCTCGTTAGCTATTTAATTTATGATGATCATAACGTCTTACTAGAGACCGCCTATGATTTATGAATTGTTAAATTCATCACGTTTATTAAGTAGTCCTACTGATTGCACATGTATCGAAACACCAAAACGGATATGTTTTCACCTTAGGTCAAAATCCAGCTATTGGGCCGGATCGAGCATTTTGCACAATTTTGGTAATTGGGCCCAATATGGATGAGAAATATTATTTATCATTTCTTGCATGATTTTAAGATAAAGATTATTTATAAAATATGATGTCTTAAGTAGAATTATGTAAGTAGATAAATAGGAGAATATTTAAGAAGCTTGTTTGGAATTAAGACAAGGTTAATGTAAGATAAATTAAAAGAAAAATTCTTGTTAATTTATTCACATAGAGTCGCGACAATGAGGGAGTTTTTAAGAACAATTTTATTTTAATTAAACACTTGAAAAAGTCCTAATGGCATTACGATTGTTGGTTAAGTAATTTAACAAGCTAAAACCCTTCTTTATAAAAAACAAGTACATATGAGTGTCGTCCCCTCCATACATCACACCTATGCCGTCCCTCCAAGAAAGAAAGAGAGATTAAGAGGCTGATTGTGCCACTTGATCGCGATAGCGCTCTTCCTTTCACAACAAACTCATCCGTTTTGGCAAACTAAGGTGAGCCGAAAATCTTCCTTGTGTTTGTACACATTCTGCTAATCCGTCTGTTAATTTTGTAGAGGAATCACATGTGGGATTGTTTTAAGGTGTCATAAAGGAAGTCTCAGAGTATTTTGAGGCGGTAGATACGTGTTTCCTGGCACAGATTCCCACGGTAAAGAAGGAGAAAAGGCAAATTAAGTTTTTTCATTAAATTTTTCAATTTTATATTAACTAGTTATTAACTATAGATTAATACATGGTTATATCGATTTTTTAATGATGATCTTGGCTACCTATAGTGTGTTTTTGTATGTTATTGCTGCTGCCATCAGTGTTAGAACACATTAGAAACCCAACAGTTGTATCAAAGCGGTTATCTTAATCGATTAATGCATAAATTGGTGAAATAAATAACTAGTTTGATGAAAACGTGGGCTGTTTTGTTAGGGCAGTAAATTAGGGTTTATTTGTAACTTAGAACTGTAGGATTATTTTCTAGTTAATCCTAATTGGGGCTGGTCACATGTTAGTGTAATTATTCCTTCATAAATACAAAACTAGATACATAATGTGATGCTTAATGACTATTTTGAAATAGTTTTATTCAATTATGCCTAAAATTGATTTTATTAAATTAGGTAGGGCCAAGTTACTGTATAACTCGTGATTTTTAGGTTTTTGGATATTGTCCATATTTTAATTTTTGACTTAAAATACGAAAAACCCTAACAAGGTGCTTTTAGAAAAAAATTAAAGAACTAGTTAGACTAGTTTAACTCTAAGGGACCTAAAATGGATGTTTGTGAAAATTTTGGGACCAAATTGAAATTGGGCAGTGGATATTTCGTGATAAAAATTTTTTTTATGTATTTTAATTTTTCGAGAAATGAAATGCATTCATATAGTTTTACACTTATTTTGTTATTTGTGTAAAATGTAAAAGAGAAATTGAATCATTGTCATTTTTGGCATAAAATGAATTGGTGTTGTCATGTGGGCTTGAGTACATTCATTTAATTAATGATTTTGGGCTTAGCACAAGACCATCACTGGGTTAACTCAAAGAGCCCAAAGGCGCAATATCACTTAACGACTTGGGCTTAAAAACTTAAAAAGGATTTGCTATGTTTTAGGCTTCATTTCATCTTTTTTTGAGCATGTGGACCTTGGGCCCAAATGGGTGTTAGGAACTTGTATGTTGAATGGTTTGCATGGTACATTCATGGTCTGGTTTTTTAGTTGTAAATGCCTTATGAGCCCATTAGAGATGAACTTGAAGCCCGAAGACTATAGTATGTAATAGTATAGGCCTAGTTTTAGGATCATTGGCCCATGATTGCACGTTTACCTTTTTGCACTTAGTCTTTGCATGTTTTACATACGTTGATGAATGATTGCAAACTATTATCAAATTTCAAATCCACATTTGCCATGCTAAGCCATCAAATCATACAACTTAATCCTGAAAATAGTAGGTCAAGTATTTGCCTTCCTAAATTAACAACCTGTCAAGGCATCGAACATCGAAACATGGGTCATGCCAAAGCTGGGCGCGTTAGATTTTCTTTGTGAGGCGGGGCTAAGATTGATACTATCTATGCCGCCATGCGAGAATGGTGGTACATTAGTGTCATGGTTATCACGTTAATTGTAGGTTTGGACTTAACGTGGGTCTATGATGATGTGTCGATGCTAAGCAATTGATTGAAAGTGCGTCGGCATGAAAGTGCTAGCCCCATTAGAAGCTGAGAATCATTTTTAAGGAAAATGATTAGATGCATTCCTACCTAGGTAGCCTAGTCTTTGACAAGCAAAAGTTGATCTCGATGCCACGAAATGAACCACTAACAAGTAGGTTATTTAAGGGATATTAATTCACTGCTGAGTGGGAGATCTTTTTGTTTAAAAGACCCCATATCTAACCTTGTTAATTTTTCTTTGTAGAAAATGAATCCGAACACTAACAACTCAAATTTTTCCCTACACTCTATCCTTGAAAAGTATAAGTAGAATGTATCCATTTTTCTAGACTAAGCTCAAAACCTACGGATTACTAGGAGGCAAGAGAACAAGTTGGAAGTTTTAGATGCCGATCTTCTGTTTGAATCGGCAAGAAATGCCACTGCCACCGTTAGAAAATCTTTCAAAAGAAAGAAGAGGGATCCAAACAACGTCACTTGTCTGATGTTGGCTACTATGATCACCGAGCTACAAAAATAGTTCATGGATCAAGATGCATACCATATCATGACTCCTCTCAAGGAAATGTTCCAAGAGAAGATCCAGCATAAGATGTATTTAATTGTGAAATCATTAACCTTGTGTAAGATGGCTCCTAGAGGACAAGTTAGTCCTCATGTGCTCAAGATAAAAGGGCATATAAATGTTCTTGAGAGGCTTGGGCCAGGCTCAAAATAAGAGCCTTTCCATTGACTTAGTCCTTGGCTCCTTACTGTCTAGTTATGACCAAGTGGTCCTTAACAACTATATGCAAGGGGTGGTTAAAAC
This sequence comes from Breynia disticha f. nivosa, assembly GCA_948193385.1. Lineage (NCBI taxonomy): Eukaryota > Viridiplantae > Streptophyta > Magnoliopsida > Malpighiales > Phyllanthaceae > Breynia > Breynia disticha. The sequence goes on from CANYCX010094122.1 coordinate 38,132, forward strand.
TATGACAGAGTTGTACAGAATTCTTAAGACAGCTAAATGGAGTCTTAAGAAGCCATAGCCTGCTTCGCTGGTTCAGAAAGACGCCCAAAGCGACGTCCAAAAGGATAGAGAGCAAGCACAAGGATAAGATACCTCTAAAGCCAAAGGCAGCTGGGTTTAAGCCCAATTTAGGTCCTAAGCCTCATTCGTTGGACTTATGTCACCATTGCTTTGAGAAAGGTCATTAGCAGCGACACTGTTCAAAGCTATTGGGAGAGAAGAAGATGAAGGGTACTGAGGGAGCATTTACTTCAGGATATGTACGTAATAAAAATTAATTTCTCTATTTCGACATCATGGGTATTGGATACCAGATGTGGTTCTCACATTTGTTACAATGTGTTGGGGCTAAGAAATAGAAGGACACTTTCTAAAGGCAAAGTTGATCTCAGAGTCAGAAATAGAGCTGGAGTTGCTGCCATAGAGATAGGAGACTTAGTTTTATGTATACCTATGCGCTTAGAGTTAAAACTTTTGAACTACTCTTATGTACCTGCAATGAGCAGGAATATTATTTCAGTTTCAGCCTTAGATATTGATGGATTTTCTTTCATTAGTGGTAATAATGTTATGAATATACATCGTGGGTATGTTTATCATGAATATGAATGCCTAATTAACAGTTTATACATCCTAGACTTGTAGAGAATAAGAAAGCTAGGTCCGATGAAATTAATCTTTCTTACTTTTGGCATTGTCGTTTAGGACATGCAAGTGAGAAACGCTTGCAAAGATTCCATAAAGATGGAGCTCTTGGGTCTTTGTATTCGAGGGAAAACGACAAAGAATCCTTTCAATAAGAAAGGAGGGAGAACTAGTGGACTATTAGATCTAATAAATTCAGATGAATGTGGACTGTTAAGTACACAATGCAGAGGTGGTTATAGTTGCTTTGTTATGTTCATTGATGATTATAGTCGGTATGGCTATATCTATCTAATGAAGCATAAATCAGAAACCTTTGAGAGGTTTAAAGATTTTAAAAATGAAGTGGAAAACTATTTAGGCAGACATATCAATTCCATTCGATCTGATCGAGGTGGCGAGTATATGATTCTAGAGTTTGACCAATATCTGCGAGATTGTGGTATAGTACCACAACTGACACCTCTGGAAAAACCTCAGTGGAATGGTGTGTTTAAAAGGAGGAACCAAACCTGTTTGACATGGTTAGGTCAATGATGAGTCAAGCTGGTCTCCCAATATCATTTTGGGGTTACGCCTTAGAGACTACAACTTTTCTACTAAACAGGTCTTCTACCAAGCAGCAAAAAAGACACCATATGAGATATGAACTGGGCGAAAAGCCAACTTGTCTTTTCTAAGGATCTGGGGATGCGAAGCGCATGTTAAAAGGTTAACATCGGATAAGCTTTCATCCAAGATAAATAAATGCTTAATTGTGGGGTATCCTAAGGAGAATAAGGGATATTATTTCTATAATCTTAGCGAGAACAAAGTGTTTGTTGCTCGAACTATTGCGTTTCTAAAAAAGAATTCATTCTTAAAAGAAACAGTGGGAGTGGTGTACAACTCGAGGTTGTGCAGGAGGATGTGGATACACAAGTTCCTAAACAAGATAGTGAGGAGATGGAGTCAACTCCACAAGAAGCTGTGGAAAAAGAGCCCATTACACAAGTACCTAAAAAATCAAGACTTAGGTGAAGTCGAGCTTATAGTTTGTATAAGGATCTACAAAGATAGATCGCAGTGTCTTTTGGGACTAAGTCAAGAAGAGTACATAGATAAGATACTAGGGCAATTTAGTATGGAACAATCCAAGAAAGGATTGTTGCCCTTACAATAAGTGATTGTTCTCTCTAAGAAGGATTGCCGATCCTCTAGAGAAGAGAGAAAACGTATGAATAGAGTCTCACATGGATCAGCTATAGGATCTATTATGTACGCACTGCTCTGTACTAGGCCAGATGTTGTCAAGCACTAAGTATAACTGGTCTACGGTTAAGACAATTCTTAAGTACCTTAGCAGGACTAAAGACTTGTTCTTAGTGTATGAAGCTCAAGAAGTGCAATCGGGATACATATTCTTGTTGAATGGAGCAGCTGTCAACTAGAGCAACTCTAAACAGAGCACAGTGCTAGATTCTACAACAGAAGCTGAGTATATAGCATCGTCTGAGGCAGTTAAGGAAGCTGTTTTGATTAAGATGTTCATTACAGGACTAGTGAAGATGATCATTAATAGAGGAGATGTGAAGATGATCAAGGTTCCAGTTAAAGGCAATGTTGCAAATCCCCCTGACCAAGCAACTGGCAGGTCCGAAGCATGAGTCATGTTAGTTCTTAGGGATTGGGACTAGTACTAGTGGGAGAATGTTAGTATAAGCCCTAGCCCAATATATTGTTTCTAACTATTATTATTCAGTAATAAAACTATGAGGCATTATTTTATCACTTCATGTATTGAATTGTGGTATGTGTTTGATAAAATATCTAAGAATTAAGCACTTGAGGTATCAAGGTTGTGGACCTTAATAGTAGAACCTGAAAGTTTTGAGATTGACATTATAAATATCCCTAGTCGCTTGTTTCCATGGGAATGAAAATGAATTAAGATTAGTATGTACTTTGTAGGTGAACATGTTCTACGGGTCACAGATATTTGGGATATCTAATAAAGTGTATAGGTACAACATAGGACATTGTATTTGGATAGCGATCACTATTTGCAATATCAAATATTATCCTTAGACTGAAAATCACTATTTCTCTTATTGTGATTTTTAGTGTACTTTGACATATGCCTAACGTAACCGTAAAAGGTTGACAAGTATGGGTATGATTGGGTATACTTAGAATTACAAGTAAGAGCGTGAGTGAAGTAAAAGGATTGACCCTCTCATGAAAATGAGAGCAGATATCACTGGCCGCTTGATAGACAAGATTGGGAAGAGTGTGGCCACACTCGAATGAAATAATTAGGACATTTATTCGAACTTATCAGTTTTTTAACAGAGATCAAGAAAGTGATTTAGCACTTAGTAAGGGTGTTTGGGACATGCCTTATGCTAATCATGATATTGAAGGTCAAGGGATGAATTTTAATTGTAGTAGGGCTATTGACACCGCTCGTTAGCTAGTTAATTTGGGATGATCATATTGTCTTAGTAGAGACCACCTATGATTTATGAATTATTAAATTCATTAGCTTTATTAAATAGTCCTATATATCACACAAGGATGATGAAAAATCAAAAAGGGTATTTTTAGTTTTTCACCTTAGGTCAAAATCCAGCTATTGGACCGGTTCTGGCATTTGGGCAAATTTTGGTAATTAGGCCCAGTATGGATGAGAAATATTATTTATCATTTCCTACATTATTTTAAGACAAAGTTTATTTATAAAATATGATGTCTTAAGTTAAAATATGTAAGTAGATAAATTAAAAGAAAACTTCTTGTTAATTTATTCACATATACTAACGTCAATGGGAAAGTTTTTAAAAGGAATTTATTTTCATTAAAAACTTAACAAGTCCTAATGGTATTAGGATTGTTGGTTAAGCGATTTAACAAACTAAAACTCTTCTTTATAAAAAGAGCAAAACACTAGTCTTGATATACGTATGAATGCTGTTACCCCATACACCACTCCCAAGTCGTGAGCTTCTACACAAAATCAAGTAGTTGATTTTAGGGTTTCCTCCAAGAAAGAACAAGAGATTAAGAGGTTGATCATACCACTTGATCATGATAATGCTCTTCCTTTTGCAAGAAACTCATTCGTTTTGGCAAACTAAGGTGAACCAATCTTCCTTGTGTGAGACTCAATTTTAAAAGCTGTTTTCCCAATAAACAATATAATTTAAGAAATGATATAAAAATCATATCTAAAAACAAAGGACAGGGAAAATATATACAAGCTGTATTTACTCAAAACGTTGTGCCAACCTTTTTTCCTTTTTCAAAATCAAAATATCAGTGGAAGCAAATAGTTTGAAAAAGATTCAAACTCAAATCCTGCGTCTATATACATATATGTACAACATTTGTACAAAGCAAAAAGTCAGAAATGAAATCCGGAGCCCGACCTCAGACGTAAAGCTTTGAAAACGCTGATCACCTCTGACACTATCCAGTCAGGCAACTAACTACGATCTGCACAATCATTTAAAGAATAAACGGGGGTGAGTATGCAATATACTCAGTAAGAACTCTAAGCTTCATTTATAGTAAATGATGTGCAGAAGAAAATATAAATGAGAACGAGGATGTGCCTATCTATTTTCTCCCTATGGCATCTGATTATGCCAGTACAAACATATCACACAAATATAAAATAGCAAACCACACAGGTTAACATCCACACAAGATAGTATATATATAACCATATAGGTATCAATCAAATAAGTTCACACAGAACATCCATATCATTAGCAAGATCACACAGATCAAATCAACATCCACACAGGATTACATTCAGCAAATACGAACCACACAGGGTCAATTATCCACACAAGATTGATCACACAAATCATACTTATACGAACATCCACACAGGATCAAAATCATAATATTATACACATATGAATGTAAATATATGAACTGAAATGCTAATGCAGATCCACATAGGATGACCCCAGGTTGTTGTCCACCATAGCACAAAGTAATGGAAATCCTCTATCGCACACAATAGAGGAACGGCACACAGCCTAAGCACACAGCTCTGAGCATATAGCTCGTAAATATGGACAGCCCACAGCAAGTCCTTCTCCACACAGGATAATATAGCCACACAGGCTCGTGTCATACAAATGCTTATGCAATACGTGAATGTATGAATGCCATTTGTATCATATCAGAACACAGCATAGTAATGACATGCGTATCAGCACACAACATAATAATGACATTTATCAGCGCACAACATAGGAATGACATTCATATCAGCACACAGCACATAAAGCTCAATTTCAAAATCCATTTATCCTGATAAACCATATTTTTTAATAATAATAATAAATCAGAGTGAAAATAGAGGACAGAGAAAATAAAAAGATATATACACGCTGTGATATAAAAACTTTGGCCCAATCTATTACATTTTAAAACCAAACATCAGCGGAAGCAAAATCTGTTTGAAACATATGAAACTCAAAAGTTGCGTGTATATACATAGATGTGCAACATGTACAAATCAAAATATCAATAATGAACTCTGGAACTCGACCTTTGATGTAAGCTCTGGAGAAACGTTGATCACCTCTGGCACTTCCCAGTCAAACAGCTAACTACGATCTGCACAATCATTTAAACAATAACCGGTGGTGAGTATAAAATATACTCAGTAAAAATTATTATCTTTATATAAAGTAAATGATGTGTAGGGAAAAAATACGAATCAGCACGAAGGAGTGCCTATCTGTTTTCTCCATATGACATCTTTGTATGCCACTCCAACTAATCACACAGATAGAAACAACTCACAACATATCAACCACACAAGTTTATACCTCAAGTTAGCACTCAGCATATGCTAAATCATCTAGATCATTAAAAATCACAATATAGCACACAGTAGGATTAAGATCATATAGATCAATCATACATAATATCAAACCACACGGGTAGCGATAAGAAGAAGTTCACACAGAACAATAATCGGATAGCACACAACATTCTATAGATTTTCTCACATAGATCTCAATGGTCCACACAGGAAATAATAAGTCCGATCACACAGATCTAAATCAACTTATCATCAATCCATTGATTTAATTCATTTTCAATATTGATTCGTCCAACTCTAGCAATATCAACAGATCATTATAGGCCATATAGTGTTACATTTAACTAAGCTTAAAGAATAGACTTACGAATCAGTATAGTAAGCATAAGAACACTTACCTCATAATAAAGCAAAGCAACAATCTAACAAGGGTCAAAAGCCACAGATCATTATAGGCATTAACTAACTATCCACACATTCATTCTTTACTTAGAAGAATCAAAAAAATCATTTATCAACTTCAAGTCAACTATTCTCCATCCTTTCTTATACAATAACCTTACCAAGTTCCATCCAATTAAGGATTACCTTATCTAAATAGTTTCCATGGTTCTATTTAAGTTCTAATCATTCAATAACATATGGTTCCAGTAGAAATTTCCATGAATTCAACAAGATTCTCATTTCCAACATATTTGTCAACCTTACTAAATCCTAAGTTTTCACTCCTTTCCATCAACTTTTTTTCCTCAAATTTTTCCTAACACATACATACAATCAATCCAAGTTTCTTACATTTCATTTCATCATTTCCAGCAATCAAAACATCAATACAATGCAGCAAACTCGAACCATAAGCCTTACATCAAGCTTAAGTAAACCTAACCTTACTTACCTTATGAACTTTGGATGATTGATGGCAAAATAAATCCCCAAACCTCTTCCTCTGATCAAAACTTCACTTTTCTCAGCTCTCATTCTCTTAATTTGGTTCTGGAAATGAAGGTTTGTAAATGAAGATTTCTGTGCGATTCTCGAGTGTTCGTTTTATATTTTTTTTCAAGCAAACCGAAATCCACTCGTAGCGGATAGGAAGTACGAGTGGTCATGCCGCGGCCGCATACTTGGCATCCCACTGCATGTACTTTGCATTTCCAACAATTTTCTCATTTTCTTTGATTATTTCATATCAACCTTATATCAACCTTTAATCAATCTTTATATATTGACGTTTAAACATTTATTTTTCATAATTTTACAACGAAACATTCCCACGATGTTACAATTCTCCCCCTCTTAGAAAATTTTGTCCCCAAAATTTAAACCAAATCAAATCCAAAGCAAAACCAATCAAATCATCAATCAAAGCAATTTTCTCAACATTCAATATCAGAATCATATCCAAATTCTAAACATACCTCAATGCTCTGCTGTTGAGTCTGGAAACATCTATGGATACTGTCGTCTCATATCTGACTCGACCTCCCAAGTCAGTTCTTTTGGTGAATGAAAACTCTACTTCACCAAAACCATCAGAATCTCTCGATTGCTCAACTGTCTCACCTGTCTATCTAATATCTGAATAGGCTCCTCCTCGTAAGCCAACTCATCAGAAATCTCCAACTCTGGAGCACTCATCACGTGGCTAGGATCTTATTGGTACCGTCTCAACATAGAAACAAGAAATAATACACCATGTAATCGGGACAACTCTGCTGGTAACCTCAATCTATATGCCAGTGGTCCCACCCTCTGTAATCTCGTACGGTTCGATATACCCAGGACTCAACTTTCCACGCCTGCCAAATAAAATCACACCTCTCTAGGCTGAAACTCGTAAGAAAACCATATTAGCGACTGCATACTCTATCTCTCGGTGATGTCGGTGGTAGTAGCTCTTCTGACGATCCTGAGCTGCGTGCATACATATTTTCACAATCTTCACATTATCCAGGGTTTGCTGAAGTAACTTCGGCCCCTCAATCTATCGGAAACCCTCAACATCCCAGTAAACTAGACTCCTGCACCGTCTCCTTTATAATGCCTCATGTGGTACCATCCCGATACTAGAATGATAATTTTTATTGTACGCAAACTCAACCAAAGGTAAATGATTGTCCCAGCTGCCACTAAACTCGAAAATACAAGCACGAAGCATATCCTCTACTGTCTGAAATTTGCTCTCCGACTGACAATTAGTCTGCAGATGGAATATCGTACTAAACCTTAACCGAGTACCCATCACATCCTGGAGACTCTGCCAGAATCGAGATGTAAACCTAGGATCACGATCAGACACAATGGAGATAGGAACACCATGCAATCTGACAATCTCAACAATATACAACCCAGTAAGTCTATCCAACATATCCTCCTGTCGAATAGATGAGAAATGAGCTGATTTCATCAATCTTTCAACAATAACCCAGATAGCATCATGACGTCGAAACATCCTCAGTAAATCGATAGTGAAATCCATGGTGATTTTCTCCCACTTCCACTCAGGAATCTCAAGTGGTCTCAATTTTCCTGCTAGAGCTTGATGCTCTACTTTTATCTGCTTACACTGGAGACATGTTGCAACAAATTCAGCTATATCTCTCTTTATATGTACACACAAATACAACTGTTTCATATCCCTATACATTTTTGTACTACCAGAATAAACTGATAAAGGCGAAGAATGAACCTCTATCATCAACTTATTCTTTAACTCTATAATATTTGGAACACACAGTCTCCCCCTATAATATAAGATACCATTATCATCAAGTCGGTGTAAAGGAGGTACCTTTCCTTGCTCAACTTTCTTCTTTATTTGCATCAGATGTTCATATTCTTTCTTACGCTCCATAATCACATCTCGTATCTGAGGTCAAATTCTAATGTTGGCTAACATCTGATCCTCAATAAAAAAATCTAACTGCACCTGTAACTCTCGCAAAGCAAATAGAGACTCTGCTCTATAAGTAATTGAATCATCATCCCTTTTTTCTTTCCTGCTCAAGGCATTAGGAACTACATTTTCCTTCCCAGGATGATACTCAATTGTGTAGTCGTAATCTTTCAACAACTCAATCCATCTCCTCTGTCGAAGATTCAGCTCTCACTGTGTCATAACATACTTGAGACTCTTATGATCAGTAAATATCTAAAAAGTCTCCCCGTATAAGTAATGTCGCCAAACCTTTAGAGCATTAATGATCGCTGCTAACTCTAGAACGTGTCGGGCATTTAGCCTCATGGGGTCTCAACTGTCGTGAAGTATATGCAATAACTCTGTCGTACTACATCAATACTGCACCTAACACAGCTCTTGAAGCATCTGTATAAACAACAAAACCACCTCCATGCGAAGGTAACATCAGAACTGGAGCTTCCATTAACCTTTCCTTTAGTTCCCAAAAACTCACTTCAAAGTTGTCATTCTAGATAAACGGATTATTTTTCCTCAACAAAGATGTCATAGGTCTAGCTATCCTCGAAAAATTCACTTCATAGGCTAGCATACAGCTCTTTTTCTTTCAGTAACTCTAACACAATCCTCAAATATCACCTGTGCTCCTCCCTATCTCTCGAATACACCAGAACATCATCAATAAAAACCACAACAAACTGATCTAAATAAGGCTAAAATACCTTATTCATTAGTGTCATAAACACAGCTGGTGCATTCGTCAACCCAAATGGGATAATAATGAACTCAAAATACCCTTATCAAGTCCTAAAAGCTGTCTTCTCAATCGAACTATCCTAAACTCTCAGCTGCCAATAACCTGACCTAAGGTCAATTTTAAAGAACACTGTAGCTCCCTGCAACTAATCAATTAGATCATCTATACTCGGCAACGGATACTTATTCTTCACTATTACTTTATTCAACTGACGATAGTCGATACACAATCGCATACTACCGTCCTTGTTCTGTACAAATAATACTGGTGCTCCCCAAGGTGATACACTAGGTTGTATAAAACCTTTCTCTAATAACTCTTCTAGTTGTCGTTTCAACTCCTGTAACTCAACAACGGCCATCCTGTAAGGTGTGATAAAAACTGGTGCTGTGCCCAATATCGTATCAATCCTTAAATTAGCCTCTCGCTGTGGTAGTAATTCAAGTAACTCGTCAGGAAATACCTCAGGATACTCACAAACTAGCTCCACATACTTGGGTTGATTCAAATCAACTACTGAAGTAAGATAGACATGACAATCCTCTCTAAACAACCATGCAACAATCACTGCTGAAATCAGGCAAGAAGGAATAGTCTTCCTTTTGACCAATTGACGACAAGTATGACACGTCGATCGTCCCTGTCAGTACTTGTATCAGTACCGCGGGCTTGAGGAATAGAAGGCCAGGTATAATAACCTCGACCACCACCTCCAGCTCCTCTCCCAGACTGTCTGCTATCTTTCCACCTATGTCCCTGGGTGGCCTGAGAACTGGAACTATCTGAGACTCTGTGTCACTTTCCTTCAAATTTCTCACCTTCTGCCTCTAACTCCACAGGCCTGATAGCCGTCTCAAGTAACATCTCATATGTCGGAGGTTTCATCGCAATCCTATCTCGAATCGAATACCTCAAACCTCTCTCAAATCTGTCTTCCTCTTTCTATCAGTATCAACATCCTCTGGAGCATAACAAGACAACCTAATGAACCCTGCCTCGTACTCAATCACTGTCATCTCCTTTTGTTTCAACTCCTAGAATTCTATAATCTTCTTTATCTGATAATGTGGAGGAGTATATTTATCAGCAAATCTCCTTAGAAAATCGTCCCAAGTTAACACTGGAGGATCTCTCTAACTATCAGCAATCGACTCCCACCAATTCCTGACAGCTTTCTCGAGAACAGAAGTAGTGTACCTCAATTTCTGCTCTGACGAACATCTCATACGGGTCAGAATCTTCTCTGTATGCCTGAGCCAGTCATCAACCTCAACTGGATCTGTAGTACCCTCAAATGTCTTGGCTCTTTGTTTTCTAACCTCTGCAAAATTCTTATCAATGTTCAGGTTTGTCTGACTCCTTGAACCTCTACCCTGATCCCTCATCATCTTTTGCATCATCTCCTAAAATGGAGCATACGTAGGATCATACGGAGGTATAGGCACCGTAGGCTGTGTAGGCTACTTTGGAGGTACAGGAGCTGAACTCTGTCCCTCAACTGAATCTCTGGACTCTACAGTGTGATCAGGAGATACGTCGTCTATCGGCTCCATCTGTTATAAAAATCAGAAGTTCAAAATCATTTCATATTTTCAAATCACACATAAATTGAAAATCATTTGTACGGTCAGCAGAGAATTTAATCCCTGCTCTGATACCACTAAATGTTAAGCTCAATTTCAAAATCCATTTATCCTGATAAACCATATTCATTTAATAATAATAATAAATTAGAGTGAAAACAGAGGAGAGAAAATAAAAAGATATAAACACGCTGTGATATAAAAACTTCGGCCCAATCTGTTACAATTTAAAAACAAAACACCACCGGAAGAAAAATCTGTCTGAAACATATCAAACTAAAAAGTTGCCGTATATACATAGATGTATAACATGTACAAATCAAAGTATCAAAATTGAACTTTCGAGCTCGAGCACTTACGTAAGCTTTGGAGAAACGCTGATCACCTCTGGCACTATCCAGTCAAGTAGCTACTTACGATCTGCACAATCATTTAAACAATAACTGGCGGAGAGTATAAAATATACTTAGTAAAGATTCTTAGGTTTATATAAAGTAAATGATATGCAGGGAAAAAATTTAAATCAGCACAAAGGCGTGCCTAACTGTTTTCTCCCTATGGCATTTCTGTATGCCAGTCAAACCAATTGCACTGATAGGAGCAACTCCCAATATATCAACCACATAGGTTTATACCTCAAGTTAGCACTCAAGATAATCTAAATCATCTAGATCATAAAAATCACAATATATTACACAGTAGGATTAAGATCATACAGATCAATCATACATAATATCGAACTACACAGGTAGCGATAAGAAGTTCACACAGAACAATAATCGGATGGCACACAACATTCTATAGATTTTATCTCACACGGAGATCAATGGTCCACATAGGAAATAATAAGTCTGATCGCAAAGATCTTAACAACATTTATTAAGTATTGCACACAGCAAATATGAACGACAGAGGCTTAATTATCCACACAGAATTAATCATATCTTTCATACATATATGAATGTAATGTATAAAATGAAATGCTAATGCAAATCCACACAGGATGACCCGGGTTTTGGATCGCACACAGCTCAATACACAGAGAATACCCCTGTACCACACAGGAGAGGTTTTGGACCGCACACAGCTCAGTCCAGGACAGCACACAGCTCAGTCCTTTAATCCACACAGGTAAGTCCACATAGGAATAATCATTCTAGACGCCACACAGGCTCGTGTCACATAGATATGCGATATGCAAATGTATGAATGGAATCAATACGAAGATCATTCATATCTGCACATAGCACAGCTCACACAGAGCAGATCATATCCACACAGGTTCATATTATCATGCTTTCTATAAGATCGTTCATAACACACAGTAAGAGAATAAAGAAAGCATATCAACATCGCATAATGAGCATATAATACACAGGTATAATATCAACATCATCTCAATCAAAACATACCACAGAGGTATCATATCAACTATGTGTCAACATTTAGCAATCATATCATTTTCAATATCTAAATTCATCCAAATCAACTTATCATCAATCCATTCATTTGATTCATTTTCAATATTAATTCATCTAACTCTAACAATCTCAACTGATCGTTATAGGCCATATAGTGTTACATTTAACTAAGCTTAAAGAATAGACTTAAGAATCAATATAATAACCGTAAGAACACTTATCTCGTAATAAAGCAAAACAACAATCTAACACGGCTCAAAAGCCACTCAGCAGCGTAAAGATCAGCCTGTATGTGATTAATAACATACAAGGCATTAACTAACTATTCACACATTCATTGTTTACTTAGAAGAATCAAAACAATCATTTATCAACTTCAAGTCAACTATTCTCCATCCTTTCTTATACATTAACCTTACCAAGTTCCACCCAATTTAGGATTACCTTATCTAAATCATTTCCATGGTTTCATTTAAGTTCTAATCATTTAATGGCATATGGTTCTAGGATAAATTTCCATGAACTCAACAAGATTCTCTTTTCCAGCGTAAACCCTTTGTCAACCTTACTAAATCCTAAGTTTTCACTCCTTTCCATCAACTTTTCTTCTTCAAATCCTTCCTAACACATACATAAAATCAATCCAAGCTTCTTACATTTCATTTCAACATTTCTAGCAATCAAAACATCAATACAATTCAGCAAACCCCCATCATAAGCCTTACATCAACCTTAAGTAAACCTAACCTTACTTACCTTATGAACTTTGGATGATTTATGACAAAATGAATCCCCAAACCTCTCCCTCGTGGTGGATTAGGAAGACGCGTGGTCGTGCCGAGGCCGCGTGCTTAGCTTGCCACTGCGTGTACTTTGCATTTCCAACATTTTTCTCATTTTCTTTAATCAATCTTTATATATTGATTTTTAAATATTTATTTTTCATAATTTTACAACAAAAAATTCTCTAGATTTTACACAACATAGCTCACACAGAGCATCTCAAATACCACACAGGTTTTCATTTATCATGCTTTCTTTAGTATCATTCATAGCACACAGAAATAGAACAAAGAAAATATGTCAAGATCTCACACAAAAAACATACCACACAAGTATAAGATATCAATAACAACTCAACGTCTCAAAATCAACTCCATGTCAATCATATATTAACGTAAGCAATACAACCTTAACAATAATCAACTTAATATCAACCAACGTATGTATATATCAAACATATGTCATCCAAGACATATAACCAAACCACATTTCAATTCAAATATTATAACATTCTTATACAAAGCAAAGCAAACATATGGTTAGTCATAATCCATTTGTTCATTAAGGCATATAACCTTATACATACCATTTTGAATTTGATTCATCTATATATCTAGCAATCTCAAACATAACATTAGAGGCCAGCTCTCTTACAACTATATAAGCCTAAAGAAAATTTACCATTTTACACAAGAATTATTTTATGAACCAATTTAGTGAGCGTAAGAACACTTACACGTAAGCTTAGAATACTTACGATCAAAGTTAGTAAGCATAGAATACTTACCTCTGAATACAAGCAAAATAAACAATACAAACACGAATCAATCCCTCCTCAATTGTCGTACAGATTCTCCTAACCATATACGGTACATTAACTAACCATTCATACATTGATTCTAACCTTAGAATCATCAAAACATCATTTGTAAGCCTTAAATCACCCATATGTCAACATTTCCAATAACCTTCTTATATGACCAATTCTTTCCTACAATCCATTCCTACAATGATTTTCATCTTCAATTCCATGCACAAGAAATTATTCAATCTCTAATCACTCAAGAACAATGATTTCTAACATTAATTTAAATTCAACATCCTAAATCATCAAATTCAGTATACTTTTCATAACCTCTTTGTAAACCTAACATCAACCACTTACATTGACTTAGATTCTTGCCAAAATTAATCCTTCTTCATGTAAAATCACTTTCTCTTCCTCAAGAATGAAGTCTTTTGCTATTTCTCAGCTTCCCCTAAGGTTTGCTCTGTAGTTTAGGGTTGAAAGTTTTTGAATGTCGGTTGAATCGAGCAAATTTATATTTTTTTCCAGGAAACAGATCACTACGAGTGGTGGTCAGTGGACTACGCGTGGTCGTTACGACGACGCGTAGTTTACTGCCACTGCGTGTACTTTGCTGATTTTTCAACATTTCTCGTTTTCCTTGGTTATTTCCTGTCAATCTTATATCAACCTTCAATCAACCTTCATATACCTAATATAAACATTTATTTTTCATCATTTCAACAATTATTTTCTGGAAGAAATTTCGAGATGTTATAATTCTCCCCCTCTTAGAAAATTTCGTCCCCAAAATTTAAACCAAATCAAATCCGAAGCAAAACCAATCAAGTTATCAATCAAAGCAACTATTCTGAACATTCAATGTCGAAATCGACCTTGTCTCTGCGTGACCTGACCACGTCTACATGTGATCTGAGCATGACTTATCCCTGTCTTGTTGTTACTTGATCGTGCCTCGACCTAATCCTAGCATTACTTGACCGCTTCTTGGTGATATTTGAGCGTGACTAGATCGCGTCTCAAAAGGATCCAAGGGTACTCACCCCTTATCAGTGTGACTCGACTGCTTTTCTATGTTAGTTTACCCTGTCTTGGCATGAATTGACCATGTCTTTGTGTGACTCGACCACACTTCAGTGTGATCCCAGAGTGACTTACTGATCTCACCGCATGACTCAGCCTCGTCTCTATATGTCTCGACCCCATCATGAAATGACTCGACCGCATGTTGGCATGATCTGTCAGTGACTTGACTGCATCATGGTGTGATCTAAGCTTAACTCAAATGCCGCTCGACGTGACTAAACTATGTCTTAGCATGATTAGAGCGAAACTCCACAACATTCTCGGCACGACACGACCACATCTCCACGATATTCGACTGCTTCTTGGCATGATTCGAGTGTGACTTAGCCTTGTCTCGACGTGATCCAACCATGACTCTGTTATGAAACCACTAGGTAGAACTCACCCTTAAAAACCGGCTTGTAAGGGGAGGGTGCCTAATATATTATAAACCACCAACCAATCCCATACTTGGTCAATATGGGATCACAACCCCAACTTATCTCATACTAAGTTGGACTTTAACTTACCACCACGCTTCCGAACCCAACGTCCACGGCAGCCCACTCTAAGACGGCCCACTCTAGGCCTAATCCTAGGTCGCCCTTTCCTTAGGTCGCCCCCTCCGTAACGTGGGCCCGTTCCACGTGATGGTGGCTCTGATACCACCCCATCAACAATTTAAGTAAGCAAATTCATTCACATCTCTCCCCTTTTTTGTCATAATCAAAAAGCAATATCATCCAAAGCATATAGTCAACCAACCAATCAAGACATATCATCCAAAGCATCATATATTACAAAACCAAAGCATGATAGAATATCCAAAACATAACATCAATAGAAACATAATCATCCAAAGCAATATAGTCAAAGTAATATCATCCTAACATAACAAACACAGACAACAGAACATAATAAGTGAATGCATGGAATGATGATGATGAAAATGTGGGTCGGTGTGGCGTAAAACCATCAAGCATGGTCAAGCAACATCGTCGGTGCGGTAAGTTAACTTTTCCCAAATCTTGTCGATCATCGAAGATACCTTCTCAATCAACTTCCCCATTGCACTAATCTCTTGTCTTAACTCCATTCGCGTTGTTCCCATCTCTTGGCGAACATCACCAGGTTCTCTTCTAAGAGAAGCTATATCTTGATATCCAACGTGACTTCTCCGAGCTGAACTCACCCTAGGAGCTGCCTCATCAAAATTTTCCCCTTTCTTGGATGGGGTTAAGTGAAAATGACTCGTATGAGGGGCATACATCCAACCCCGTTCCACTGTCTTCACCAACTTCATTGTCTAGAGATTCATCGTAGTAACTCGCCAATTATAAGGATATGGGACAAATGCTTCTCCTTCAAGGTCAATATTGTTCTCTTTGAGAATTTTTATGATTATGGCTCCATAAGGCATTCCCTTTGGTTTAGACAAGCGGTGAAAGAGTTTTGCATGAAGGAGATTGTGCTTCCTCTACATCATTCTCAGCATGAGGTGTGGAAAGTTCTTTTCACGACCTTCCTCGAGATGCCAAATGATCTCGACATCTGGATTGGTAATGTGATTGTTTGTGGCCTTATTGGGAAATATATTCCGATTGATTGCATAATGAAGCAACCGCTATGGAACTGACATATCCATAGCTTCTAGAAGTTTCTCACTAGGAACGGCCATCAATTGTCGAATATTTCGAATGCCATCCTCAAGGTTAAATGTCCATTCTTGAACCTGTTCTGGTTAGAATTGGAATCATCTGGATTTCTAGTTCTTTTGATGGTCTTATCATCATTTCAACAAGTTGGCCAAACACCACCTCTTATCATTCCAAACCATTGACACAACCTCTCCTCACTAATCACAATTCTCTTGTTTTTCACCTTAGTCTCAATAACAGTACCCTGAACAGCATTCCCATTGATTCTAACGTGCATATTGCCATAGAATTCTCTAACCAAGTCCTCATATATATTATCCTCATAATCAAGAACATAAAAAATTCCCTTACTTTTAAAATCCTTAAATAACTCAGCATAAGGCAATTTCAGCAAATTAATCCAGTGAAACTTCATTGAAAGAATGAGAATTTCTGTAGTAAGTACCTCAATGTATATCTTTTGCCCGGTGGTAGTGAATCGATCAAGAACTTTCCCTCTAAGCTCCCTCTTGGGATGATGAACCACGCATCCTAGTAGGTTCACGATGTGATTTCTTGCTTGGTTGCTCTGATTGAGGTTGATTCTCGGATTCCTTTTGAGTATTTCCTTTGGTTCTTGCCATTTGTGAAAATTTGTGTAAAGTTAGGTTTTTGGTGAAATGTGAAGATTTGGGTGGATTAAAGGATGTTTAGAGAGGGATTTTGGTGGAATTGATGAGTTTAGAGTATGGGTAAATGGATTTTGAGAAGGATTTTGATAGTGGATGGGAGTTTCTAGTCGATTGGAGGAAGATTGAGTCGAGTGAAGAAGTTTGTGGTTTGAAGAAAAATGAAGGAAATGAGGGTTTCTCGATTTTTGCTCGACCTCCAATCGACTTATGTAAGGATAAGTCGACTTGTGTGCCTTGTTTTGGTGAATCCAGAATTCCCTGACCTGTTAGTCGACTAGTGTGATATCTGGGTGGATTGTATAGCTGTGTGCTAAAATAATGTTGATCAAAGTGAAATGATAAGAAATGAGCTATGAAACAAAGTGAATTAAGATAAAGATTGTTGTGTGCTAATTATCTTAAAACAGAATATAAATAGGCATTTCCGATATCAGTACGTCCTAGTACTGATCAGCACGTCATCGTGTTGGATATTACGGTTGAATATGAATGAACTTAAAGTTCAAGATAAACTCTGATTAATGGGATGAAGGTTGCACGATGGTGCTAACTGGACCCTGTGCTTCATTTAAACTTACTATTAGGTTCCACTTACTGAGTATTTTATATACTCACCCCTTTTGTTTGTTTATATGTTGTGCACGTATTGCAGGATTTACCGCGAGGAGGAGTTGAGCACATATTTTACAAATATGGATTATTATGAAAAGATGTTTAAAGAAATGTATTTATTTTTACATTTCACGTTATTGTTTGATAATTCTTTTCTATATCCATGTTTGTTATTGAAAAAGTTTGACAGGTTGGACATATATTTTTCTTAAATTTTTTAGGTTCGAAATTAAAAT
>CANYCX010094197.1:0-14510 GCA_948193385.1 Breynia disticha f. nivosa
AAGGGAAGAGGAGGTGACTGGGCTGCGTCAGTTTTGCTAACGAGGAATGGGTGTTTGCGTGAATTTTGTTAGAAATCAAGAGTATTCATGCTTGCTTGGGTTTTGCTAACAGGGAATGTGTGGGATTAGTTACAGAAGATATTTAGCGTTGGTTTGTTTAAGGGGGAGTGGCTGCGTGGGGTTCAGTTTTAAGAGGAAGAAGGTGTTGGGTTATTTGAATTGGTTTAGCTTAAGAGGAATATGGAGTACTTAAATTATGTATTTTATAATAGATTTAATTTTACTATAACAAAATTCTAATTAATTCATTCATTTTTTTTAAATTTTTATATTATAATATATAATCTTAATTTTTGACATATCATATTTAGGAGAACATATAATCAATTATAGTGAAGAATTTATTTTGTATTACGATAATTTAAATAGTTTTTAGAATAATAAAATATCAATGAAATGAAAGTTATACAAAAATATTTTTAATATTTATAAAAATATTTTTTACAATAAAAAAATTTTATAAACTATTTTAAAAAACAAAATAGATAAATTAAAATCTATAATATGATAAAATATTTTTCACTTAAAATTTTGGCGGGCAGTGTATAAAAATTTTGTCACTAACTTAAGATTATTTTGTAAAAGAATGTTTGTACAAAATATTATGACAAAATATTTGTCACAAATGTTGTGTTAGATTAAAGAGCATATTGTGACAAACTATTTATCATGAAAACATTGTTGGACTATCTTTTTTGACGAAATTAATAGTCACTACTTTGAGCGAATATTGTGACGAATTTTTCATCCCTACAAATATTGATGGGAAACATATTGTGACAAATCTGTTCATTAAAAAATGTTCGTCACACTATGATTATAGAAATGGCGCCAAAAAATGGAGGGAATTATATTGTGACAACGTATAGTGATAAAAATTATTTTGTTAAAAATTAAGTATTTATTGTGACGAAATGTTGTCACCATATTTCATATTAGAAATTTTAACCATTTTGTCAAACATATTATGACAAAACTTAAATTTTGTCACCAAAAATATACTTATAGTGACTAAATTATTTTTAACAAAAAATATTTTGTCACAATAAAGCAAATTTTTTGTAGTGTGAATTAGTGTAAATGGGCATGTTTTGTCTTCTTTGTAACCAAAAAAATATAAATGTGTGCACATTTAAAAGGATATATAGTAGATTTTGTATATACTCATGTACACACACAACACTGCATAAGGTTTGTAGATTAAGATTAGTTTCATATTTGTAAAAATATACTCGAGAGAAATTTATTGAAAAATATTCATTTTCAATCATTAGATTAAGATTCTGTTTGATTTAATTAAGAATGACAAAAAAGGAAAAATATAAAAATCCAAGAATAATGTAGATTAAGTTACAAAATCTAATCCATATTTTCTCTTTAAATCTCTCTTTCCTCTCTTCTAACATCTCTCTTTTCTCTCTTTTACGTTATTTCTCTCTTTTTTTTAATCTCATAGATTTTATCTTCTTGTTCTTCTCCCTATTCTTCTCTCTTCTTTTATTTTATTCATCTTTGAATTAATTTGTTCAATTAAGTTTAAATAAATTCAAATAAATTCATGAGTTTGAAAATGTTGATTTTTTTTATATTCATTCCAATTTGTTTTTCTATCATTTATTGAATATTGTTCAATTTTTTCCATATTAGTTTAAATTTTTTTAATAAAAGACCAGTAATCTTCATTTGTCATATAAGTTCATGTGGACATGAATATGCTAAAAAAATATTTAAAATATTCAATTTAGTTAAATTTTGTTTAATTAAAATCATTTATGTTTATGTTCAAATTAATTCATATAGTTTAATATACAAATAGAAATGTACAAAAAATTATAAAAAGTATTCAAATTAGATCAATTATGTCTAATTTTAATCAATTATGTTCAACCTCGTATTCAACATCCTACATAGTGTCCAAATAAAATGTCCCTTCACTATACCACATATTCAACATCCTGCATAATATACAAATAAGTATAAATTTGATTAGTTAGACAAAAAAAATAAAGATTGAAAACAGTTGAACAAATGTTCCAAATATGCACAAGTTATTTAAAAAGTGTTCAATAAGATACAAATTTGATCAATGCATAAAAATTAAATAGATAAAATAAGATAAAAAATGTTCAAAATTGAAAAAACTTATAATACAAAAAATCAAAGTAACAAAAAGTTAAAAAAAATTTAAATAAGTCAAAATCATTAATTATAAATAAAAAGCATGAATCTGATAAAAAAATCTACAAAGTACAATTTAGTTCAATACAGAACAATTAAAAAAGAGATAAAAAGTACAAATAAGAACTAATTTGATCAAACGGTTAATAAATTATATGAAAAGAAACAAAAAGTTTAGAAAGAGTCAATGTAGAGTACAAACAAGTTCAAAAAAACTTAAAAGCAACAAAAACAACACATACAATATATATAAAATGCTTAAACTAAAATCTAGAACAATTAAAAACTTAATTAAAACTAAGAACAAACCAAAAGGATTAAATCTAGAATGAAAAAAATATATATCACATAGAAAACTAATTAAACTAGAAACAACGAAAATTGCATTCAAATCATTAAAAAAAAGATCGAAATATACCATTGTTGATGAAGCATGAGCAGCAGATTTTTTTTTGTTTAAGAAAAAATGAAAGAAGATAAGTGAAAGATTTGAAAATAGATGATGGAGTTAGTCGTTGAGAGGGTGGGAGAAAAAAAATGTAAGTAAGAGAAGGAAGAGAATGATGTGGATTTGAAAGCGGGTTTTAAATTTTCTAAATAACCTCTAAAGTCATTTAATATAGTCAAATAAAATATTATACAAAAATAATAATTATACAAAAATAATTATTAAAATTTGGTTAAAATTTGGTTTGCCATTCAGGTAAATAATAATTATACAAAAATAATTATTAAATATTATAATTTAAGATAAGAGATTATTAAAGATACTTAAATAACAAAATATCTTAAACTTATCAAATAAAAAACTTTAACATAATTTTAAATTTTAATTAATAAAAAAACCAACAAATATTTATATTTGTCCAAAATAGAATAAAAAAATGTTCAACGTCCTTCAATATAAAAAAATTTATATTTGTTGGGTTTCCAATCTGACTGTCTAGGTTAACAGTCGGGTCGTCAAATTTTCGATCTAACCGGCCAAATTCATGAGTTTTATTGAATTTAATTTATTTTTTATCTTTAACATAAACTCCGATCTTTTTTTATTCAGATGTTTAATTCAGTTCAAAAATCTCTTAGACTCATACTCAGTTTATATATAGAGAGAGAGAGAGAGGAGATGGGTGGATTTAATTGCCAACAACCACAAAACAAAGTAGTTGTTGCGAGTATTTACGATATGTAGAATGTGACAACAAATTAATATTTTGTAGTTAGTGGTGAGAAGCTCTTTCTTCTCACTACTACCTACAATAATTAGTGGCATGCATGCCAGAAAATCGCATTTTCTGAGCTGCTGTTAACTTCCAAAATGGGTTTTATCCCTGATGACTACAAATGCATTAGTTTTTTTTGTTCCCATTAGCCACAAAGTTTAATCACACCAACTTCCCACCACGCATTTATAGCGACCCAAGATGAAACCACAATATTATTGAATTTGGAGAAAAGTGAAAGAAAATGACATTTCACATCCAGAATTACAGCAAGTTAAGACACCTTCTATAAATATCTTATCTACAACTTCATATAAATTCAATATTCACAAAATGGACCACATTTTTGTTCAATTCCTCCCTTCGTTTTCACCTTCTAACCCCACTCTTCTATTGCATCTCAGCTTCCTCAATTTTTCCTACCTTTATTTTCTTTTATTTTTTGGAAATAATATTATAATTAATACCCTCACATATTTAACTAATATGTCAAAGAAGATATTTATTTTGGCACGCAAAATTAAATGCATTTATGTAGATATATTCTAGACTAGCCTTTCGGCCAAGAAGTTCTTAATTCCATTTTCATGTCTAAACCAGCAAATTCCTACAGCTTGGCTCCTCATAACCCACAGAAGGATGAAGTCCTCTACTCCAGGGATCGTGAATTTGCTCTGCATGGTGAGATTATGTTGCTGGTTCTTGTCTTGCTCTTCACTTTGTTCCTTGTTTCTATCGTCTTCTTTCTCTGCAACAAGCGGAAGAACGATCCCTTCAAGTTCAGTCAATCTGAGCACGTTTCAGCAGCTGAAAATACCCTAGTTTCTGCTCACAAAACGCAGAAGATTGATGGTGATCACTCCATTATGATGCGACAATTTTAAGGGTAAGAAGGAAAAATTTCAGATCCCTGTTAGAAGAAATGATAAGGAATGTGTATGTACTTAAATGAGTTCCATTGGAGGTAATACAGAGTGTTCTGGTTATGGTTTTTTCTTCTTCATAATACTTGTGTTGTTAGTTCTAAACCCTACTTTATTACTCTTGTTTCAAATTATTAGGTAATTTTGGTCGATCGCGAACATTAATAAATTTGTAGTTAAATTAGTTATAGTTAATAATTTTTCTAATGATTTATTAGTTATGTCCTCAAATACATTTTAGACTATTTAAATACACTTTCAAAAGTTGTTAATCAACTAATTATGATTAATGAAGAATTTAGTGATAATAATAAATATGTATTAAAGACATACATATCGTTACACCTATAAATGTTAAATCTAAAAACAAAATTTTTCCGAGATAATATATTTAAAAATATTATCAATACTAATTTGAGATAGCGAGAACCCTCTAAAAAAATTAGTACTCTTTTTTTTTTATCAAAATAAATGTGGTTTAAAATTTTATAAACGAATTAAGAATATATTTAATATGTCTTGAGTTAATGCTTAATTAACTATTATACTTTTTTATTTACATACATAACAAGAATTACTAAATTAAATTTATGTAAAAATATAAAATTAATTAAAATAATTTTAAAATAAACTATAAAAAGCTGCATTGATAATATAAAGTTATATTTAATATTAGAAACAACTTTTTTAAAACGACAACTATTTTGCGGCGGAAATAATAACATATTTTGCGATGGAGTGTATTTGTCTCTCTTCTACAGGGTTCGGAGATTCCACAAGAGCGGTAAAGCTCTCCCAACCGAGGTTTAACGCAGCTGCGTACCTAGAACTCGAATTCGAAATCTCTAATTAAGAGAGAATAACTCCACACCGATTGATCTACGCGCTCAGTGATTGTGCTTGTGTCTCCTCTTTATCTAATAAAAACATTGGAAACAAATTAATATATAATATGAGATGCTTATATTTATGCTTATATTTATGCTTATATAATATGAGAACAACTCCAAAACAAATCACAAAGTCCATATGTATACCATCATATACTTATATTTATGCTAAAAATAAAAAATTATCATGTATACAAGTTGTTCGATAAAATGTATGAAAGAATGTTTCATAAATAAAACACATAATCAATTGGTAATCCTAGCAAAATTCTAATTCATTGTGTTCAATCACAAAATCCCAATCCACCAACAATTTCTTAGCAAACAGCAAGAAAAATTGATTCACATTCACTCAAGTCACAATTTAGGGTCCATATATTCAAATCATAAAACTAAAAAGCTAAAAGAAAAGAGGAAGAATCACTCACCTACAGTGTTGTCGCCGATGACGACGACGTGGAGGTTGGCGGTGGACTTTTCCGGCGACGACTGGGCAGCTGGGCCTGGGGTGTGGTTTGTGTTCGAGGTTGGTTGTTGTGGCTGAAGAGTGGTTAGCTTGCAGCCTCTTTGCTCGATTGTTTCTGCTGAAAATGAAAGGGTTAATTTTTTCTTTTAACTTTCAGTTGCTGAAATGACGTCGTTTTGGTCTCGAATGAAACGACGTCGTTTGGTTTATGTCTCATTTCCCAAACAACAAAAAAAAGGACTTGTTCCCTACGCAAACTTTATCATCTTCCTTGATTCGACCTCCCATCTCCACCATTCTTCAGCAGTCCAACTGTGTCAATGCCTCCGTTCGTCCTCCACTGGTGCACCACCTTCTCCTCCGTCTTTACCGGTGCTCCCCTCCTCCTCCCATCTTTATCGGTGCAACGCCAATGCAGGAGCAGCTGGAACCCCAATAATAAGGGGTTTCGCCGGCGCCGATGGGGGAACGTGCACCCATTGGCACCGGCTTAGCTCCGTCCCTGCTAATGTGTATGTGTTTTTTTTTGGTCAAGCCCCGGTATCCTCGACCCACTGGGCCGAGACTAATCCGGTTCGGGAAGAAGTTGGGGGTTAAAGTTCATTTCCCTTCCAATCGACGTTGCGGGGGATCGAACCGTGGTCCGCCCTACCAAGTTCAGCCCCCATTACCACTGAACCAAGAGGTCGTTGGTTGCTAATGTGTATATGTAACAGAATTAAATAGTAAAATATCCCAATAAAATCAGTAAAATTTTGCAAATAAAAATAAAAAATAAACAAATTCATAGTATTATTGTAAGAGAAATAAAAATAAAAAAATAGTAAAAATTCATGGTAAAAAAAGATACTAAGAAAAATATAAAATCCTATAGATTCTTTTGTATTTTTTTCATTGCAACAATCGTACAGCTCAAAGATAGGTACAACTGAAAGGTGTTTGTCTTCTCCTACTCTCATTACAAATTAGATGAAACATATATATATATATATATATATATATATATATATATATATACACACCAGTGTTATCAAAATTTAATAGAACTGGTTAGTCGAACTAATGAATCGGTAAAACAGTCACTGATCTAATCCGGTTATATCATTTAGACTATTTTGTAAATGAATCAATATCAAACCAGTGAAAAATCAATAAACGAATCACTTAGTAGTTTTTCAGTTCGATTAGTGATTCAGTTATGATAACATTGTAAATAAGTATAACGACTAGCTTTATCATTACACATAATAAACAAAGATGTCCTTGCAAGTACAAGAACACAAAATAATACATATAGTTCTTACTAGAACTACGTACAAAAAAGTAAGTGAAGGATTGTGAAGAAGAAACTCTATATTAGAAGTGTGCATCTAACACATGAAATGTCGTCGAATTTTTTAGGGTTTTTTGTCATCATCAAAACATCTCCAAAGAAGCCATGCACCTTTGGAAGGATGTTGTTAGGAATGGGGACGTTTATGATGAACATGCAGTTGGAGGTATGTTCGAGACTCCTTGTCTTTGAAGTTCGCCAAGAACACAATCAAGAGCCGGTGGTTTTAGTCCAAGTGGAAGTGGCAGCCATGGCTTTGATAATGCATCTCCAATGGCTGCATCGACGCTCTCCTTTGTCTGTTCAAATGAAAAGTAAGTTTCATAAATAATTAATTCAAGAAATGCAATGAAAACCGTTAATGTTCTAATCATCTATCATTTTCTCACGAACTGTTTCTCTCATACACACAATGTATATTATCTTTTAATATATATATTTCATTTTCCACAAACCATGTAAGCATGTGCGTACTCAATCACGGATATAAAGGAGCGAGGGAGCGTTACGGGCGTCTATGTTCTTATAGTTCTGCCCTTCACCATCCTGCTTCCTCTTATAGTACCACCTTTCTTGTAGCCGACACAAGAGAGCGGCGAAACTGTTATACTGATTAGTATATTTTCTATATATATCAAAATTTTTAAACTTATTTCACCTCTTAAAAAATTATTGAATCCTTCACTCGATGTATTATTCTTTAATACTTCTAATATCATATTTTTAACAAGCTTAATATAAACTGGATAAATTGTTATACTTACCGGATGAAAGTCAAATGGAGGGTAAAAAGGGGCTTGTCCGGTGGAGACACCATTGACATTGGCAGATTCGGGTTTGTACATTGGTGGAGGTAGTACGACGGGAACACGAGGTGTAGCAAATCTCTGTAATACCAATAATAATTTTTGGTCAAATAAAAAAAATCCAACTAAGATTTCAAACCAATAATGGCGACATTATTAAAAAAATCCAAAAATTAAGATACAAACATATAAATGGCTCCAAAATTGTAAGGAAGAGCTAGCTAGCTAGTTACCATTGGTGGTGGCGCCACCGTTGCCAGTGGTTGTGGGAAGCATGGCGTCCCCGGTGTTAGTCCATTTGATACCTAAAAAGACCAGATAATATTATGAAACTACCATTGATAACAATCTTTGAATTTAGACTTGAAATTTTGTTACCCTTTGATGAGGGTGCCAATAAGAAGGGTCCCGTGGCAGCGCCGGTGGCCATGCATGCGGCGGCGGTGGCGGCGGGGATGGAGAATGAGCTATTGGTTTAGGCCACAGATGCATTAAGGATTGGTCCATGGAAGGATGACCCCAAACATGTAAGGGTCTAAAAGGGTGGTGCATAGGTTGTATGGGAGGAAACCCCATTGTAGGAGCATGCCATGGTGCCACGTTTCTTTTTCCGCCACCACTATCCACTGCGCCGCCGTACATTTGCCGTCTTTGACTCCAATTTGCCGCCTCCGCTTCTCGTGCTAGTAGATGCTTCCGGTGTGACCTATATTTCTGCACAGGAAAATTCCAACAATCTTAATAATGCAATTCAAATTTCTAATACATTTATTATTAAATTCTACTTAAGATATAATTATGTTATCAATTTTACTTAAAAATTTGGTGCAAAATTGAAGAACTATAGAACTAATTTCATCAAATTTTATAGAAATGTCAATTTCTCCCACGAAAATTAACACGATTTGTGAGTATGCCTTTATAATACGATACGAATGTTTCAAATACAAATTTTTGTTATGTTTATGTCACAAATAACAATATTTGATCGAAATTAACACGAAATAACAGCATTGAAATTTCATGAAATGAAATATGAAATGAAGAAGCAATAGTACTTGGAGGTGGCTGGCAATGTTGTGACGGGTGAGACAATCAATTCCCATAATCTCTAAGATCCTGGAAGGCACTGCCTTGTCCACACCAAGCTGTTCCACCGCTTGCACGAACCTCCTGTGCAATTCTGGAGTCCAATCCACCTTCACTCAATTCAAGAAATAACCCTATCAGAATCAACTTCTAATATCAACAAACCAAAAAAAAAATATTTATTCTACATGTCTATGCATATAATTCCAAAGAATAAGCCAAATTAAAGAGTCTTTTTGTCATGGATAACTCATAACTGAGAACCTGCAATGAGTGTCGTCACCTCTTTGGCGCCTATTATGGCTGCCAAAGATCCATTATTGAGACGGAAAGTTGTGGATTATGGATTCATACCTTCACTTTCCTCTTGCCTTGATTGTTTTTCCCTTGAGTTGATGATGATTTTTTTGATTTGAAATCACTTCCTTTTTCAGTGATGTTTGGATTCACCGGCTCCGATTTATCATCTCTCTTGCTGACTATCTCTTCTCCTTTAGTACTTAAACTAGAATCTATTCCAGACCCGGAAGACCCTGAAAGCTTATCTTCCTCATCTTTTCTTGGATTTTCCTCGGATATGCACATCTGTTTATCAGATTCTCCACCACTGATACACCCGCTCGACAACTCCGCGAGGAGTTCCAAATCAGGTAACACATCTCCTTCGCTAATTCCCACGAAAAGATCGTCGAAGTCGATGCTTTCGAGCAAACTACCATCGGAGAAGTCCGGTATTTCGTCTTTTCCAATAGTTCTGAAACTCTCCATTTGTTCTTGGTTCTCATCTTTGATAGTGTCTCGCAAAGGTGACACAGCTAGCATTAATCCCTCAAAAAAGCACTCGAAATAACAAAACCAAAACCAAGAAAATTGCACTCTTAGATACTTCACAAGAACATATAAATACTACACATGCATTATGTTAGGGTTTCTGTGAAATATGTAGTTACAAGTAAGCTTTGGTGAGTGAGTTTTTTTTTTCCCGGCAAGGAAGAGGACTAAGACGAAGAGGAGGAGAGAATGAGTGATATATGTGAAGTGTTAAAGAGGGTTCTTGTTAGTTTTCATTTTCTGCAAGTGTGTAAAGTGGGAGAGACAATTGGATCTCAACCACAACTTGGGTTTGAGAGATCTCTGAGTTTTTTTTGTTTGTTTGTTTTTATGCTCTTGTTTTTGTTTGAACATGGTGGCTGGCATTGAAATAATTGTTTCATAAAATATATATAATTTTTTTTGAGGTTTGTGGATGGCTTTTTTTTGAAGATTTTAAAATCTGAAAAGTACTAGTCAGCTTTTATATTGTATGCTTTATGTATATCCTGATGTGTATATGAAGGAGGGGAGGGAGAATTTTGAAAGACCAAGAGGAAAAATAATTGCATCAATATGAGTATTTACATTTGAAGGAAGTAAAAATAATGGTAAAATATTTGACTTTCTTTATGTTATATTTATATTTTTTCTTTCATTTTTTTCTCAAATAATTGTAGCGGTTTTTGAATTTTTTTATAAATCAAATTAAGTTAAAATTTCTATTAGTTTTGTTGAAGTGATGTCACATTATTTAAAATTTTTAAAAATAGTAAAACCTAAACTATGGATGTCACATTAGCAAACTTGAATTAATTTATAAAATACTTCATTATCGTTACAATTATTAAAAAAGAAACACAAGAATCAGAAACATACACGCATATATATAACACAAAAACAATAGAATATTACACCCTAAAGCTAGTTTTTATTTTGTTTTGTTATTTTGATTTTCTTAAGTTTAACATATATACTCATTGTAATTGAAGAATATTGAAAAAGAGGAGGAAATGAGAGTAGGAAATAAAAAAAATAAATGAATTAGTATTGATGAGTAAGATTGGAATTGGATTAGCATTAAGTCATGCATATCTCTCTTGTAACATTGACAAAGAAAGGGATGGAATCATGTGAGTGAAGAAATTGACATTTGTTTCTTCTAATATTGTATGATTTTGATTCTTTCATAATTAATTAGAAAAAAAAAGTAATAACAGGAGAAAATAACACCATGCATGATATTGCCTTTATGGCTTGCATATTTATATTATTAACTCTAAATGCTACTCATAATTGCTTAGTTTCTTTCATAAGAATAAATAGAAATACTATTTTAGATGTTGACTTATGTATTAGCGTTTTCAATTCATGAATAAAAGAATCTAATTAATATTATTTTTGTCCTAAATAATTGTCTATTTTATAATTTTTTTAAATTATTCTTATTCTACAAAATTAAGAATTTTTTATTCATTTTTTATATTATTCTCAGAATTTAATTAAGTTTATATTAAAATAAATAATATGGTTAATATTAATTTACATTCCTAATTTTAATAATATTTTAATTAATTTATTTATATTTTAATTATTTTTTTTACATAATATAAAAATGATAAAATAAACAATTATTATGTGCAGAAATATGCTCCATATAAAGCTCCAAAATTAAACATCAATATTGCCTCTTTAGATTATGAATTTAGGGTAGAAGGCATTGCATGTTCTCCACAATAGAGTTTTCACTTGTTTACATGATAAACCGATTTATAAGTATATATTTATAATATGATACGAACGATATAAATTTAATGTTTGCAATAATTATACCATAAATAATGATATTTGATTAAAAAATGATAAGATTGTGATAAATCTAACACAAATTAACAGCTCCACTGGAAAATAAAAGAGTAATTATACCATTGGATCGAATTTTGATTGAATACAAACATTAAATGTGTGGTCCAATAATAAGATTAATGATATACCAAACATAAAATATTATAGAATAGTTTTCTTGAACTGATAAATATATATTACTAATCATACATTTATGTCTGCAGTAAGTTGAAATATTACATCCATAAATAATTCATAATACATATAGTAATTCCCACAGTTTCTTTGAGAAAAATGCGTCTCGCAGTTTCAATCGTTGAGAATTCACTTGCGAAATCTTAAAAACAACCCATACATACTTACGAACTCCATGAACAAAATAATTTAACTGAAACGAAATGAGAGAATTTATCCAAAAAAAAAACGAAATGAGAGAAAGACTATTTATCAGGGTTTTAACTTTCGAATCTACTAAGATGGTCTAACCAAAAATACGGCGATTCGGAAATTAAATTGGTCCAAGTTTACATTGAAAATTGAAGATGCATTAAAATCGCTAAAATTCATCAACTTGGTCTGTCGGTTTGTAAACCTAACTGGTTGGACCAAAAAATCTAGCGAATCGAACCAGCTTATATAACTTGAATAATATTTAATATTTATTTATTTATATTATTTAATAATTGCTTTTACCTAATTATTATTTATCCAATTGAACCAGCAACTTAGAGGTTAAGCCGGTGACCTGATTTCCGATTCGAATAATTGATCTGGACCAAATTTTAAAACACTGTTATCAAATATAGGTACAATAATTAGTACTTGGAGAGGTGGTTTCAAAGTAAGTCGAGAAAATAATGACCAATAAAAACATAAGACTTAAGTGGAGCATTAATTGCAAGTTTCATGGATATCATTCGTACAGTGATCCAAAGTCTATTTCATGTAGCAGAGCAGTTTTTATTGCTTATCGAGTTTCCGTGACCCATAGGACTCAGCATCCCAACTCATGTTTCTGTTCATGTCGGATAGACTGTGCTTTCAATTGTTATGGATAATGTGACTCCATAGTTGATCAAGGTAGACCCTCCAAATTCACTCCAAAGTTTATATAAATTGAGAATGACTTATTTAAATACCAAAGTATTTTTCCAAATAGACCAAATAAACTAATATTTTGTTTCAATGACGGTTTTGAATGGTATGGTTAAGTATGATTTTAAAAGAATCACACTTATTTTTGTTTTCTAGTGATTTTTTCATGTTTTAAAAATGTAAAGTAAAATCATGATATTATAACGCATCAAGTTGGTGAGTTGAAATAGTTTTATGATTTAAACAGTATTATCTGTATCGTATCATAATATATATATTAATGA
Organism: Breynia disticha f. nivosa; assembly: GCA_948193385.1. Lineage (NCBI taxonomy): Eukaryota > Viridiplantae > Streptophyta > Magnoliopsida > Malpighiales > Phyllanthaceae > Breynia > Breynia disticha. The sequence goes on from CANYCX010094197.1 coordinate 13,003, forward strand.
ACCTTCTCAACACTCAAAACAAACAGAGTGTAACCGTGCTAGTAACTGACACAAATATTCACCTAAATTTAAAAAATCTGAAATGAAAACAATAAAAGAAATAAAAGTTATTCGCAGTCATAACATCTAGACGAGTGAATTTGTGCTTAGGGTTAGAGTTAAGCAGAGAGGTAAAGAGTAAAGGAAAAGTAAAATGTTGAGCATCACATATATGTGGGGTAAGCCTTCACTATCGTTTAATATAATGTTGCTTAACCACCTTAGATATGAAAATCATCATTTTCCCCTCTTATTCATTCTGCAATGTACTGATACAAAAAGGATACAATTGCAATTGCTCAAACGTCTGAACCGACTTAAGGCTATTACCAAGTTACCCCTACTTCTGCTTCACACATACAAGAGTCCCCGCTCAAGTTGAAGCTGGTAAAAGATTCAACTTGGCAACAAGATTGGTAAAAGCAGAAGGAGGTAGAGACTTAGTAAAAAATCTACAATCTGAGCATGTGAGGAACAATGGTGTGGCAAAATGAAGCCAGCTCTGTAGTGATGAAGGAATAAGTGACAATCTCGATATGCTTAGTCTGTTCGTGAAATACCAGGTTCCCCGCAAAGTGCAAAGCTTCCTGGTTGTCACACCAAAGAGGTATAGGTTGGGGAATCGAAATCAACAAATCAGACAGGATGCAAGACAACTAGAGAGCTTCACAAACATTGTTGGGCATACTTCGGTATTCAGTCTCTACAGAGGAGTGGGAAACAGTGGATTGTTTCTTGCTCGTCCAAGAAACAAGATTGGAACCAAGAAACAAACAATATCCAGAGACGGATTTCCTCGAGTCAAGACACTTTGCCCAATCTGCGTCATAATAAGCTTGCAAAACAGATGTGCTGCTGGAAGAATTGAACAAGCCATGATGAATGGCCCCTTTGAGATAATGAAGCACGTGAAGTATCCCATCCCAGTGTTGAACACAAGGTTCACCAACAAATTGACTCAGATGGTTAACGACATGGTTGATTTCTAGCCTCGTAAAGTTGACATAAAGTAGCTTACCAACTAATTGCCGATATTTCTCGGGATTAGTGAGTAAAGGACCTACAGAGGAACCATAGCCTCGTATCAATAGTTGATCTAAACAGTTCAACCCCCAAGAAATACGACACCAAACCCATATCTTTGATTGTAAATTCACTATCCAGATGAGCTTTTAGAGACTCAATAGCAAATAAACTGTTGCCAGTAACCAAAATGTCATCCACTTGCACCACCAAAGCCAGAAACACATCTGTAGAGTTCTTAACAAACAAACAGTTATCATGGCAGGACTGCTAGAAACCATGAGTGACACGCTCTTTAGGTAATACTAAAGGAAATGTGCTAAAGGCAAACGCACCTATCGCATGTAGTATAAACAATTAAAGCATCAAGTGTCGTATCCACAGGGTCCCGGACAAGTACTATTACTCTCAATTTGGACTATTATCTAATCGACGAAATGATTGTG
>CANYCX010094359.1:0-11995 GCA_948193385.1 Breynia disticha f. nivosa
AGATGGGGTGTTTGTTGCGCACCAGATCCAAGAACCCAACTGTTAATGATTCCTCTCTACGTTTTTATCTCTTCATTTACTCCCTCATTTTCAATCCCACCATTTCTCCTCTCTTATTTTCTTGTTTTAAATTCTACGAAAGAATTGTTAGCCCACGAAATAAAGACAGAAAATCTCAAAAACACTTAACAAACCAGCAAATTAAAGTCTGTATACCTTCTCTAACACTATTACGGAGCCGGAATTGGATCTTTGTTTGTTAATTTAGGACGATGGTATGTTCTGACATGCGCACACACATAATGTTGTCCCTACTTAAAAACATACCATGTTGGTTCGTTTGGTTGATGCAGTTACGCCGGCTCGTTTCATGTGTTTTGTTTTCCATGGTTTTTATTAAATTTCATATGAAACAAATTTGGGCAGCATTGTTGGAGCGTTGTGATCGATGGTGTTGTGAGTTTTTTAAATGCTGTTGAGCATATTTCTGAGAATATTATATGGGTTGGAAGATTTTTGCCATTATAGATAAGTTTCCTATATATCATCCGATCGTTTCTTACTACACACATTTTATACAGTCTATCATCGTCATGGGATTCCATGCACCGCCACGGCGTTCAAGAGATTGTGTGCAATAATGCATAGAATGATCTGCATGCATAAAATGAACTTTCTGCTGTATATTTTTAATCTCACTCCATGAACAAACATTCTCAATCTTACTAACATATTGATCTGTGCTGGTTTTTTTACGAAGGAGACGATATTTTTCCCCCCTTAAAAAAATGAAATAGTTTTCCTTTCGAATTCCAATAAGTTCGAATTCCAATCCATCACACATAGAAATCAGCCCAATTTATTGATTATGCGATAACCAAAGGCCATTTGGGGGGCATATATTCATGCAGCATCCACCTTTATTCTCGCTCTCTCTTTTCGTTGACAAATCCCACTTTCAATCAAATAAAGCACCATTGTCATTTATTTGCTTTAACGAGCGCTCTCTTTCTTTCGACAACGTTGTTTGCTTTGCTGGGTAAAAATCCTTCATTTTCGGCTTCAAACTTTAAGGCCACAATAATTCATTGTTTCTTCCAAGCACAATGACAAGGAAGTAGTAAATTGAGAGAGAGAGAGAGAGCAAAACGGCAATCAGCTGGAAGTGAAACGGGGGAGAGATGAATGAATGAGAGACATATGCACATGGGATAAGGCCAACCTTCCACTTCCCAACACGTGTCCGTTTTGCAGGGGATGCTGCTTCCACTTGCCTCTTCTACTTCCTGCAATTTACCCCTCTTTCTCGCGTCTTTACCGTCTTCTTAAGGTAGTCAGTAAAAATATATAAGAAAAAAAAAATTACCAACATTGTTAATCAAGTTATAAAGTTACTGAGTTTCGTTTAATCTTATCCAGAAAAAATCAGTTTTTTGGTAGAAATAATTGCCTTTCCTTATAAATGAAATATCTGGAAAAAGAAAAGGAAAAGCATGCAATGGAAATTGTACCAGAATCCATTGCAGCAGAGAAGGCAGACATGAAAGAGAAACTAACTGCTTTATTCCAACCATATCTTTGACACCAATACTACGTCGTATCATCCAACTATTTTCATTTCAGCATTTTCTGCCTTACATAAAAAACCTAATAACCTTCAAGAATTTGTTCATAGATCACCACCAATGTGAAGGTCTCAAGCTAGCTGTACACATTCACCAACAAAAACTACACAGAAACTAAGGAAAGATAAACAAATCGACTAAGCTAATTTAGGTTGAGACTTTCTTTTTGTTAAATTTAAGATTCCTACACAGTAATTAAACAATTATTAATCACCGTAAATCTGTTATCGTTCTTCTTCATGGCTTGAGTTTTATCCACTCGTAACGTCCTTCTAATGGCACGTCCTTCACCACGTCGTAGTTATACCTGTCACAAATTTCATTTTATTTTGTTTAACAGAAAAATTATATATATTTTTTGATTTGATGCATTTGTTGAGTTTGTTATAACTTACTTGTTAGAGAATTCTTTGTTGAGATTTTGTTCGGCTTGAGCAAAAAAGTCTTCGAGTTCAGACTCCGTAGGCATATTATTTCTCTCTTTCTTCTTCTTTGATCTAAGCTGCGTTTTGTTCCTTGATGAATCCAGCTTTTCTGACGATGACGTGTCCTCTTCTTCCACTTCACTGTACGCTGTCGTTTCAGTACTCTCTCTGAAAAAATCTCAGTAGAGTGAGTATGAAGTGAAGGTGCATATGTATATTATATATATATGTAGTGCTTGAATTAATTTTGAAATTCAAAACAAAAGAGACGTGAGTTGAACCGCATTACAATCATTTCAAATTAAAATTAAAATACTATAATAATAAATACTCAGATTCTTATTCATTACCTCTCTATTTCACTGTAAGACATGGACGCTTCAACTTCAACGATAACACTCCCACTCTCTTCCTGCGGCAAGCTTTCAAAATTAAATTAATCAAACAAATATGACTGAAAATAAAACAACAAATTTATTTAAACAACACCTCTAGATCTGCGTTTTCAGCTCTCATTTCTGATCCACTGCTACAGCAACTAGAAGTTGAGTCGTGATCCAAGGTAGGGTTGAGAACAAGTCTTGGAGTTTTGGCAGGGAATTGGTGAAACGACGCAGTAGAGGAGAGGTTCTTCCTTTTCTTGGAAGTAACACAGGGAATCTCCATCATTACAAAATTATTCTCTCTCACTCTCTCCGAAACAAATTTGATCTATAAAACCGCGAGCGATCACGAATTAACGGTGTGGATTCGCAGAGGTTTATGAGAGAGAAGACGCAGATATATAAATGGAATGGAAACGGAATTTGGACAAATTGTTTTCTAAATTACATTCTGCTCCTTCAACTTTTCAGTATTACTATTTCTCGTCCTTCAACTTAAGTGAGGACCACCAATTTTATTTTTGTATCTTGAATTTAATTTTTTATTGGATGGACTTCAGTTTGAAAAAAAAAATTAACACACAAATGATTGAATTTAGCTAATGATGATAATGAACAAAGGGCTAAACGGATAATTCTCGAATCTATATATACTAGAAATAAAATGTTGATAAAATAGGAGTACACCAAGTAATTTATCCATTATAAATTAAAAATAGCGAAATTGTTAAATATGTTGGTTGGCGTGGTGGGGTTGTGATTGGCGGTGGTGAGGTGGTCCAGACTCCGTTAATAGTGACGGGGAATCAGTAACGGGGAATTTGACGGCGCCGTTATGCAGATCAAAGCCGTTGGAGAATGAGCCGAAGGAGTGGCCAATAAAAAAATGACAGGTAGCATGCGCAGGATAGAATGGGTTAAGAAAGAGAGTGAGTGTAATGATTGGATTTGGAGTCAAAAATAAAAAGAGAATAACTGAAACCGGAAGCTCTGTATATTATTTTGTGACGTTGCATTAGCTGTGTAATCATCACAACAACTCAGATTCTCTATAATTTATTTTTTATAAGGCTTAATTCTAATCATGAAAATTGAATGAATTTGGACTAAATCAAACTATTTTCACTGTATATGTAAATGAATTTTGAATAAACAGTTGACAGTTATATGGTTTATGAAATTGGAATCATGCTTAATTAGTTTTGGGGTTTGATTTTTTTTCCAAACCACTTTTTTGGTTTTGATTCGATGGTTCCTATTTGATTTTGTATTAAAAATAAATTAAACCGTTGGTTTAGTTCTAGTTATAGAACCGACAGTTTTAATTTGTCGATTTCATTTATTTTTTCACCTCTAAAATACAAAATAATTTTTACAATTTTACATTTAAGTGATAATTTTTATTTTCATCTTGAAAAATGTGAGGGAGTGGGAGGGAAAAGGAAAGATGAACATATAATTAGGGGCATGGAAAAGGATTAGGTAAGTGAAGAAATTAAGGTAGAAAATGAATAAAGTAATGAGAGTGTGCCTTCATTTTATTTTGAAGCTCCAAATATGTAGTTGCCAACTTTATGGAACAATCCTATTAATACCTTTACCTTAATTCTTCCTAATAACCCTTCTATTTTACCATTACCATTCCTTCTAATATTTTCTTCAAAACACACATATATTTATCCGCAACGAATCCTTAAAGAAAGAAAAATAGACAGTTTAAAGTAATATCAAAACAAATACAATAAAAAAACGGTATTACAAAATATAAATACGACAAAGAGACGATCCAAATTATTGCATAATGCTAGCTTGAATAAGCATATTCGATTTGATTTTTTTAGACAACGAAGAAAAAGTACAAGGTATTGAGAGGAATACATTTTTTGAAAGAGTAAAATTAGGAGATATATAAATGTACAAAAATAGTACGGAAGTGAGTAACGCACTCTTTTTTTTTTGTAAAATTAAAAATTAACATATTTATTAAATATTATTAGTATTTTTTATATAATAAAGTTATTAGTTTTAGTTAATAATATAAAATTTATTATATATTTTAAAAATATAATTTTATTCTAATAGTGATTTATTTTTAAATAAATTTATTCATATTTGAAATAAGAAAATATAAAATTTACATATTAATATAAAAAGATAAATATGTAATCAAGTTTATTCACGGAAGTTGAACGAACATATTCGCGAGTTTTCGAGGTGAATGCGACCTCGTTCAGACTCGATTCGTTTAATCGTTTAAGTCCAATATTTTGTCCACCAACATGTTCAATCATAAATGAGTCGAGTTTGAAAATTTTTTTACCAAGCACGAATTTGAGCAGCTCGCAACAGCCCAATTCGTTTACACCCTTAAAGAGAGAGAAACCGAGGAAACTATAGAAAGTTGAATAAGAGAGAGTATGAGTTATCCTTTCAAAATTAGAATCGAAATTAAATAAAATCAAATTACTCTTTCCATTTCTCAATATTTGTAAAAATTCATTTGTCCAGTATATTTATTATTTATAAAATTAATAGCTATTTTTTTCAAGTTTTTTATAATATTTTTTAAATTTAATTTAGTTCACATTGTAATAAATGATAATGTTAATATTAATTTGCATTTTAAGTTTCAATATGAGAAAAAATATTTTACTCAATTTATCAACATTCTAATTATTATCATAAAAAATGTAAAAATATAAAACATAGCAGTTATTTAAAAATGAAAGAAGTATATCTTAAAAAATTTATTTTAAAATAGACACGTATTCTAAAATATTCTGGAAAAAATGTTCAAATTATAAAAATAAATTCAAATTTTATTTTAATGTTTTAAAAAATTCATACTCAATTTAATATTTTTATAAATTCTCTACCGTTATCAAATGTATTTAACTAGTTAAACCAACTCGATCACAACTTTAATGCAATTTTTCCCACAAATTACACAGCAAAAGGTAAAACTTATAGAAGACAGTGAAAGAGTATAACTCAAAGGATATTTTCTTAGTGTTATTTATTGTTTTTAATTATTCATCATCGTTAAAAAAAAATTGGAGAGATTGAGCCCCAATTGTTTTTTTAACCTAGGGTTTTACCATCTCTATTTGAAGAGTATGTCAACACAAGACGACATACAATAACGTATAAAATAAATTGTCACTAAAAATATTAATATGGTTTGTAGAGTTGAATATTGGAGATACCATTGAGAAAATGACGTTGTCAGTCGTCTCCAACTACAATCCATTCGACGAGGAAAAGATTATACACCCAATCCATTCTACCGCTTCATTGCATCTCGTTAAATGATCAATCAAACAATACGTAGTTTTATGGACAAAAAGGGTGATGAATTTTTCACTCTATCTGTCTTTCTTTAAAAAGAAAAGCTCATGTAGTGTGAATTGCAAAATTAAACAACAGCTTAACTAATTAGAGTTTCAATGAAGCTCTAGTATAAGTTAACTCATCACATAATAAATTTTTAATTATTATACAATTACACCATAAATCTAAATATTTAGTTAGTATGTATTTATTCAAGGATTCACCCACTAAGGCTCCGTTTGTTTGACGGAAAATAATTTTTTAGAGAAAATATTTGTCAATAGAAAATAAATTTCATAATTTTATTTTTCAGAATTGTAGTTTCTGATGTTTGGCAACTGTATGAAAATTTAACCAAAGAATATTTAAAATTCATGTAAATAAAAACGTAAACAAATTAAAAATATATTAATGAAATAAAAATTCTATAATAAACCTAAAATAATTAAAAAGTTATAATATTAGATATTATATATAAGCAAGTTAAAAAGTGGAAAATATTTTCTCCTTTTTAAAAGAGGAAAATATTTGGTTACAAAACAAGATGTTTAGGAAATCATTTTCCAGTTGACCAGAAATAATTTTCCGTTGACTATTTTACTTACAACGGAAAATAAAGAAAACATTTTTCAGCAAAATTCCGTCAAACAAAACGAAGCCCAAGTCTAACACTACTTTAATGGAGCTGAAAGTCAAATGTAAAACAGGTAAAGTTGATGTTCTCACTTAAAAAAACAGTGAAAAGATTGAAACAACAATTATGGGAATTTGAAAAAGGAATTTATAGTACGGTTATGGAAATAAAAATTCAATAAACTTAGTATAAACATGAATTTAAAAAAGATAAATTGGGGGACAAAAAAGATATGACCAAATACTTAATTAGATACTTAAATATAAAATTTAATGAAGAGATAGGAGAGAAGGTAGTGAATATATGTTGGTTGGTTGAAATTAAAGCAAGGGTTAAGCATAATTAAAGCTGAAAACATGTAAAGCAAGATTCCTTATGAGTCATGTGGAAGACAATGTCACATGAATCTTACCCAAACACTTGGCACAGAAAACTATATAATTATTTTATTTCAACCCGCCAAACTCATTTTAGCAAAATTTTTTTTAAAAAATAACAAAATATTAATTTATATTATTTTGTATTAAGCAAATAATTTGATAAAAAAAATAAGTTGAAAAATGTTTATTTAGGAAAAAGGGGAGGGAGTGTTTTTTAAATTTATTATTGGGAGAAATGTGCTCTTTCGGACTCCCCGATCCGAAACATTTCTTTAAAGGGGGGAAATTAAGCTAAGCCATTTTCTTTTTTTTTCTTTTTTTTTTTTTGAAAAAGGGGAAAAAAGTCGAAGTGATTTGATAACGTTGTTGAAAGTTAGGACTACATAAATAATTTCAAAAGCTGATCTGAATGATTAGGGTGACTTCACCTAGAATTCCCAACATATATTAAATAATCCACAAAAATTATTTAAATAAATATTCCTTATATTCATTTAAATTTATTAATTTAGTATTTTTTTAAATCTTCAATTATTTAAATTAATTCTCATAACCTTCTATTTTTAAGAGCCTGCTTAATTTAAAAATATAAATAGATTATTTAATATTACATTTATTAACTTTCTTAATTTATATGTAAAACTCAAATTAACAAAATTAAAAGAATAGAGGGATTACTTTCTTCGTCCTTTAAAAACGTTATACGATCTGTTATTATTTTCTGCCAAAGATGAAAAATTCTCGTACATTGGAGTTAAGACCAAGCACATGATCCACTACATGACTCCAATTTATGTACACAAAGATGTACGCGGCGAGAGGGTGGTCTTACCCCTTATCGTGCATTTTTTTTATCTGTTCTTTTTACTGTGTACTTTTTGTTGTATTTTTTTTTATAAAATTTTTAACTTGTTTATTTTTGCACTATTAAAAAAAAGTGATTTCATCACGATATGTAAGTATCCTCTATATAAAATAATTAAAATGAACACAGTTCTCTTAATAAAACAAATCAATAAAAGTCAAATGAAAACAGAATAATTAGGGTTAGATCCAAGAGGATTCGAAGGCATGCAGACCACAGCTTTTAGGACTTTACAACCCACGTTGGAATGCCGAGATGAGAGGTAGTCTTGTAGTAACAACTATGCAATGCATGCACACCTTTCAGTTTGTTATCTCTTTATGTAACTTCACAGTCGAAAGACGCAATTCAAAGTTCCCCTAAAAGAAGTCGGAAAAAAAAAAGAAGAAATTAAAGAGAGATAAAAAGGCAATGAGAAAAGTGATTGAAAGAGAAAAACAAAATAAGGCAATTCAGAATGAAGAATCTCAAGAAGTTGAGGACGTGATGAGGCCATGCAAAGCTTTCAAACTACACTCTTTTGTTTTGTGTTCACAACACAGTGATAAATTTAACGATAGTCGATCGAAGCACACTCGTATTAACAGAAATCCAAATTATAAAGAGTTTTTTCGAGACCGTGTCCCTAATTAGTTCCGTCTCTGAACGATATGTCTTCATTGATACAGTGGTTGAATGGTCCTCTCAATGCCAAAAGCACTTACTTTATCTTTCCAAAGTCAGTGCCTTTCATTCAACCTTTGTTTTGTGGACATTTTTGGACCCTCCATGCACCAAAAGCACTTTTGCGGCTTATTTCTTTTTCCTCCATAATTTTTTTATTCCTTTTAAAGCATAGAAATGGCGGGACAAAGAAACAAAATGGTTACTTGAAATTTATAAGTTTTTTTCTCATAAAATGTTAATATATATAGTTATTAGATTTATGAGAGAATTGATTAGGAAAATGCATATTAATCGTTACACAATTTTAATTGCATGTATTGTTTGGTTTTTCATACATTTTTTGAATTTTAGTAATGAAACTGTACAAATTGGACGATTTTTAAGAGTTATTACGTAAATTGTTAAGTTTCAACAAACGTTGAATACATATATACTTGTTGTTGCCTCAGTTAAACAAAGATGTTTTCACTACCATTAGCATAAATCTTATAAAATAAAATAAAATCAGAGATTCGTGCATACTCTCGAAACAAATACAAAACTATTATTTAAGTATTAACTTACACGTCAGAATACATTCAGTACAAGCTCAATCTTTTATCTTATTTTATTTTATAGAATTTATAGTAACAGTAATAAAAACATCGTCGTTGAATTAAAACAACAACAATACTAAAATTTGGACTCAATGACACACAAATTCAATCATTTCAATGAGTCTACATTATATGAGATGGTGATGAAAAGGAAGAAATGTTGAGAATGAGAAATAGGGTTGGTGGGAGGGGGGGCCATATCCTCCATATGGAATCAAGGCAGTATTGGCGGGATCGATTTAGACAAAAGACTTGAAATTTTCACAATCATAGAGATTAATGCAGAGAGAAATAGTGTTAAGGTATAGGTAGGAAGTGAGTGATGAATTCCATGCAACTAATCAACCACTTTTCCAACACAATCTCCTGTTTTATTCACGGTGGGGACTAAATAAACCTTGGATTCAATACCAAGCAAAAAAAAAAAGCCATTTGTTTCTTCTCACTATAACTTGCCAAACCAATAAAAATTAGCATTGGATGATTTCAAATATATTGTTAGGTTATAGTTTTGTGGTTTTTGTAATGTTTTCGTCATTTGTAATGTTATTTTGTAGAAAATAAAATAATACGACTAATATAAATAGACAATATTTGTCCTTCAAGTTATGCAAACAAAATTGGTATTAAAGAGGGCGAGGGAGTAGATCATTCCTTTTTGTTGTGTCTACTTCTTCTTTAGTCATTTTTCTTTTATTGTGTATTCTTTTATAGTACCGCTCTCCTACTGTATTTTTTATGTTTTATTTTTAACTCGTCTATTTTCGATCCCCTTAAAATATTTATGATTCTGTCATTGTATGTAAGTGGGGGGTGTGTTACATTATTTATTTTTTCCATAAGACAAATCAAAGTTATCGATTTGATTTGCATTGTTGGGAATTAGTCATTCCTAAGGATAACCAAGAATGTGCTATAATTTAGGAATGCCACACGTTTTTATAGATGTTGTTAAGACAAGGATTCTAATTTTAAGACATGTTTATCTAGCTTGTTCTAGATTAAGACATCCTTCATTAATCCACACCTTATGTATTGATTTTAAGACATTATTCATATCTTAAATTAATTAATTTATAGATAATTCTTTGTCTTAAAATTATCAAAAAAAAAGTTCCATACATTTTATCTCAAATTAAATCATAAAAAAATATTGTGTATGATTTTCACCATATTTTACATTTTAAACTCAGTAAAATATACTGACATTTACTATGCAATTTTTGAAATTTCTTTTCTTTTCAAAAAGGTCACAACCTTTGTTAAGTAATTTCTGTGCGATCATGTAGATCAATTTATCATCGGAATTAACTTAGAAAGTTAAATAATAATTATTTACATTTATCATGCTAAATAAAAACTCGAGTAAATATAATTCAACAACTATTATGTTTTATGCGTAGCAATCTTATATAATCATTTGCATTTTAATATCATGACATTATAAGATATAAGTTAAGACATCCTTATTCAGTACTGTTACTTTCTTGATCTTATTTGTGGTACTGAAATAAACAAATTATTGACTTAGACTATCAATAAATTTGAATTCTGCAAAATACTACTCATTTCACATATCAAGCGGTTAGTGATATCTTCTTTCTTTTAAAAGTGACAATACCTTCACTTCTTTATGGTCACTTTAGCATGAATTGTAATATACCCAATATAGTAATATTTGTAACCGAGTTACAGGCCGGGTTAAACATATGTCAAAGTATATTAAAACTCACCCAAAACTCATAAAGACTTTCGGTGTTAGGTTTCCAATATAAGGTCCACTTATAAAAATACTTTTGACTTTTGTTAACAATGCAACACTTTTATTTGAGTAGATCAATCCAATACATCTTTATAATATATCTATATATGTTTTCTATGTTGAATGATTGTTGAGATACAATCATCTTTTAGAAACACATACTAGTTTTAATTCATTATAATTTTCATTGCTAATGATCAACTAAGATTTTTAAATGTTATCTTTGATGTTCACATGAATCACTATCCAGTATTTTACGCTAATAATTAAACAAGACTAACATCTTAATTAGATTATTTTATCAATCATATCTGCACAAAGATTTAGATAAATAAAATATGTTACATTATCTTTATCATTCTCTCATAATGATAAATAAATTTGTGTGAGACAATTGTTTTAAACTTATGATTCGCACTAACACGTATCTCTACAAGAGTTATTGTAACGCCCTCCATTTTTAAGAATTTTTGGTAAATTTTGAATTATTTCAATAAATTGTGAGTAAATTTTTCGCAAAATATATTTAATTATAAAATAGAGGGAGAGTGTAAAATACTTTAAGATTTTAAAATCGGGTTAAGTTAGATTATCGGGAGAGAGAAAATCGGGAAGGAGTCAAGTATGTAGTGCCGGGGGTAAAACCGTCCTTTTCGAAATATATATATATGTATCTTTTCCTATCTCTCTCTACACTCCATCTAACTTAGATGATATGTTTCTAAAACCCTAAATGAATTTCCAAAAACCTTAAACAAACCTAGAACTTGACGAGTCTTGGTGATCGAAAGTTGTTGGACTGAAGCTAAAGCTTGAATCAGTAAGTTTTCTACAATTTGAAAGGTGAAATTCGTTTTTGTTCATGTTTGAAATTTAGGAGGTGATTTCTCATTCAATTTAGCTTTGAATTAAGTAAAATTGGATTTATTTGAAAGGTATGGATGTGTAGTAACCTTTGGTATCAAATTTTGGGGTTAGTTTACTGTTTAAGGACTTGAAAATGAGGTTTTATGAAGGAAGGGTTAGAGTGACGAGTTTGAGGAAATGATGACCTAAGTTTGGTTTTGAGTTTTGTTGTTATGGTTAGTTTCTTTTGGCTTTACTAAGGTTAATTGTATGGCCAATTTGATTGGGTAATGTATGAGGTATAATTAATTTTGGATTAAGGAAAATGGGTTAGGAATTTTATGAAAGAAGTTAAAGGAAATGAGTTATGGATTAGGTGCTGATGGTAGTGATGATTGAATTATATCCTAAGGAGGTTAAAGAGTGAAATGGAATGGCTTGGCATCAATAAAAGGAATAAGTTAGGTGAAGGGGAGATAAGAA
>CANYCX010094416.1:0-10472 GCA_948193385.1 Breynia disticha f. nivosa
AGTATAGTACACAGTTATTCATTATTAATTAAACAGAATAGCCACACAGGCAATGTTAAGCATATCAGTAATATATCACACAGATATCTATAGTCCACACAGGAGTTCACTTATTCAGGCACACAGTAATCCAGATCATACAGATCGTTATACATACAGGGACATATACAACAAATTATATCCCACAAATTAGTATCCACACAGGAAATCATCTAGATCATAAAGATTCCAACATAGCACATAACAACATTAAGATCATACAGATTAATCTTACATAATATCGAACCACACAGGTTCTATATTCACACAGGATAACATAAATAACCACATAGGCTAGCATCCACACAGAAGAATATATATACGAACCACACAGGTTCTATATCCACACAGGATAGCAAATATAACCACACAGGTTAGCATCCACACAGGATAATATATACAAACCACACAGGTTCAATTGTCCACACAGGATCAGAATCCTATCGTTATACATATATGAATGTAAATGTATGATATGAAATGCTAATGCAAGTCCACACAGGATGACCCGGGTATCAGATCGCACACAGCTCAGTCTACAAAGATAATACCTCTGTACCACACAAGAGAGGTTTCGGACCGCACACAGCTCAATTCAGGACAGCTCACAGCTCTGTCCTTTAATCCACACAGGAATATCATAGAAATCGCCCCACAGGCTTGCCACACAGGCTTGTGTCACACAGTATATGATATGTAAATGTATGAATGCCATTTCTATCATATAGGCACACAACATAGAAATGACATTCGTATCAATATCCATAGTAAGAATGACATTCCTATCAACACACAGTATAAGAATGACATTCATATTAGCACACAACATAGCTCACACAAAGCATCTCAAATACCACACAGGTACAGCTCACATAGAGCAACTCATATTCACACAGATCCCCATATACCATGCTTTCCATATCTCAACACACAGCGATAAGAAAACATGTCTACAACTCACACAGAATATATACAAAGCCATACCACACAGGTATTCAATCATTATTAATTCAAGGAATACCGCACAGGTATAAACTATCATTAAACATACCTCACATGTATAATATCAACATTATATCAGCATATCAAACTAGTACATTAAGCAAGTACCACAAAGGTATAACATATCATCTCAATCAAAATATTCGTATCAATCATCAATCAAACATCACATTCATTAGGGTTCAACTAAGAACCTAACAACTGATCATAGCATTATAGGCCAATTACCATTACTTTGCTTAATCAACGTAATTTTAATTAAATTACGTGCAAATCTCGATAATAACATTACTCCTCAAAATCACATCTCTCGTCGTACAGATCCTCCTGTACAAAATTAATCACAATTATGATATTGCTTAACAAATTCATCATCGATTCTACCTTTAGAATCATCAAAATCCAATTTTCAACCAAAAATCAACATTTTAGTAAGCTTCCACCATATCCAATTCTTCTTAAGGAAAACAATTGATGTTTTCTATCATCCAATCAGTTACTAATCATCAACCAAACTTGTTACAACCATTTATCTTTCTAAAATAGAAAGAATTTCTAAAATTTCCCAAAATTGGAATTCCCTAGATGATGCCCAAATCTTGTGTTTTGTGGTTTCTAATTGATAGATTAATAATCTACAGCTGAAACCCATCAAAACCATACCAAACAGATCCATTTTTCACATCAAATTCAGCTCAAACTCAGCAAATCATCTTTAAAACCTAAAAATGGAGAATATTACCATAGAGCATGATTCTGTGTAAAACCAGCAGTAATTCTTGTGTTGGTTGGATGATTTAGTGTTTAGATGACCTTAGGTTAGTTTCTGGAAGTTGAAAGAACTTTTAGAAGTGTTTGGAGGTGATTTTGTGATGGAATGAAGTGTTTCCATCCCTTTTTAAAAGCTATCCTGTAGTCCGTTAACGTACGTTATTACTAAATTAACGTGGGTTAATCTGGAAATGCATTCTGGAGGATTCAGAAGGAATAACGTACGTTATTCCTAGATTAATGTACATTAATCTGAGTCTGTAGCTACATTGTTCAATTTCTCAGCCTGTTTCGATCCGTTTCGATTCTATTCTGTTATATTTTCCTTATATATCAATCCTAACATATTTGAGGATGTTACACGTTTAGTATTGGTTTTAGTCACTTTGTTGGTTAAAATTTTGTCAAATTCGTATCGTAATATCCCGAGCAGTAGAAATTGTCATATTTTTTTTGGATTTTTGGAAAACAAAATATACCATTAGAATCAGCGCAAAAATCAAGTCAAGGTCCTAAATTTCGTGTAGTTTAGAATAAAGGAAGGCGGTGAACGGACGATTCGAATTGCATCACTGTTCACTCTGTGGTTCTATTTCATGGTCAGAAAATACAAAAGAATGAAAGAAGGAGATGATGATGTAGCTCAATTTAACAGGATCAGATTGATTTGTTGGTAGTGCAACTCAGGAAGAGACAAATCAAAATGCGCCACGTGGACATGCATGTTTTCAAAACAATCAAAGTTAAGGGAAGTGGGAAGGTTGTTAACCAATCAGAACATGACACGTGGAAAGGCAGTTGAATTTTCAAACCAATCGGTTGGCATACATGGTAGGCATGTCATCCCTACAAACTAATCAGAACGAGACACGTGGCACGACACGTCAGCGTGTGACACGTTAGCATATGTCATGTCATTAGGCCAATCTATGTGGACCAATCATCTTTTAACATATGGCATGGATGCCACGTCAGTAGCTACACCAACATCCTCTATCATGGCAGCTTCAGGCGGTGAGTACATTGGAGGCACGTGTACATCCACCAACGTTTGGCAAGAGTGACTAAACTTTAGCCAGCGCGTGGCGACATGTGAGACTCTTTTCGACCACCAAATTTTGGCAAAATTCATTTTTGATTTTTCTTGATTTTACTTTTTCTTAGAATTTTTCTGAGAAGTTTTTTTCAAACATAGTTTTGATCTACAATTTTTAATTGTTGAAATTAAAAATTTGCTGTGTAAAAATATTATAAGTTGTCAGGAAAATGATGCTAAATTATTTATTATTTATTATTTTATTTTATGTTTTTTAACAAGTTTTACTCTATATGTTTTATAGATATGCCTACTTTTTGAAAAAATCTGAGAGAGATTTCATCTCATACGGAAATGAAAGAGATTGAAAAACTTAAGGATAAACTATTTTTGAAAGAGACGCTCTTATTGAAGAATGTGACCCCATTGCAGTTTTGAACAAATTTGAGGAGTTATATTGGGGAATTCATAAAATCATTTAGAAAGGGAGTTTTGATTCAGGAAAAGATAATAAAAAGATGCTGGATTTTGTTCGAAAAGAATTTCATAAAAAATGTTGTTAGGTATTCTGGATTGGTGTAGATTCAGCTTTTGCTGAATATTTGAGTTCTTGGTTCACTTATTCTAACATGTGTGACCCCCAAATTCGACTACCATCCAATATTATATACGCTCATTTCTCGGATGGTACCCGAACTTGGAAATCAATTGTTTTTGGAAAATAATAATTTAAAGGTAAAAGAGTATAAAACATTTAGTTGTGTACGTTTGATTTGTCATTTCACCATTTTTCAGTTATTTAAAGAAAATAAAACATAAAATTTTGAAAGAAATACGAAACAGCTGAACAAAATGCATGTTAAGAACTCAGAT
Organism: Breynia disticha f. nivosa; assembly: GCA_948193385.1. NCBI lineage: Eukaryota > Viridiplantae > Streptophyta > Magnoliopsida > Malpighiales > Phyllanthaceae > Breynia > Breynia disticha. Next base: position 3,722 of record CANYCX010094416.1, read on the forward strand.
AGGTTTTCCAAGAAAAGGAATTAATTTAAAAACTCCACATTCTATTATAACTCATCAAAAATAATTATACATGCATTAAAACTGTTCAATATATAAATATGACACAATTTTTAAGTACTCCTTAGTGCACGACCCACCTTGGTTCTTTAGTTCTTCCTATAGCAAGTTCACGATCGCACCTCCGCTGCGTCCCTCAAATCCCTGCCCACACGGCAGGTATAAAATACGTGATTTGTGAAACTCAATAAGTAACACTACCGGAATGGACAACCTTCCCTATTTCCATTTTATTTATATTCAATTCAAATTATAACAATTCACTTGAACCAACCCAAAATTCAATTAAATAACCCACGCTTGAAATCAGAAACCAGAGATGCACACGAGGTCAATGGAGACCATGCGTGCTGGTAGGCGACTACGCGTGGTTGCTACCACACCGCGTACTCTCGGTGTCGCGGTGTCATTAAATGAGCTGTCGTGAAAGAGTACGCGTGGTCGTAGTGATCACGCGTACTTTACTGCCAGCACATGTGGATCTCTGGCTTCCTGGCAAAAAATCAACATCAACACACATACATTTCGTCTAACACATTTCTAGCACCATTGATCATTCCCAATTCCATTTTCAGCAAACCAAATTCATCTTTTCAATTCTCATTATCAACATATATAGCCACCATAGTTACAACTTCAAATTCACACTCAACCAATTAACTCTCAATCTAGATTAATATTCGAATCTGTAATATCCAAATTGATTAACATAAATTCAAAATATTGGTTTTAATACATAACATTTAATCGTTTAGATCAATCGGCACTCAATCAAACAATTAGACTACCGATTATACAATTCCTTTTAAATAATATCATAAGTATCAAGAATTCACAATTTCAAACACTCGTTTCACATACCACCAAAACAAACATTTCGCTTGTGATTACACATCATATTCACATGCCAATCTTAACCATATGTATATATCCTTATCTTTTATTTCTCACCAAGTCATAACCACACACAGACATAACATTAACAATCCCATTCACCATCTTAATATCTTATAATCAATCAAAACATATATATATATCTGTACACTTTTAATCCAGTGGTACCATATGTATATTCATCTATCACAAGCACATAATCTGGGATATAATTATAAACATATATACCCACAACACCATTAAATTCTTATGACTCACACGAGAGTAAACACAAACTCGGCACCACCATTCCATAATCACATATGCGATATGATAAATGCGAATGCATGGCATATAATGCATTCCTAGTCATAATGACCCGAGATCCCATTTAGGTTAATTTACGCCTTCTTTTGGCCATAAGATTGATGTTTGCAAACGGGCCTTTTGGTCGGGAGTATGTGGTTATAAAATTTGGATATCCATATTTACGCCCTGTTTTGGCCTTAATTTCACCCAATTTTGGCCTGCCACTCTCGTATACACGTCTGTATAACGAGCCATCTTCCATTGTGCCCAGTGTAGCATTTTGTCATATACTACCCTTAATATTTATGTAGAGGCATGTAAGACCACCAACCCATCTCCTCTGTGCTTGGGAGTTCCCCATCTCACCTCAGGTAGGTTGTTGATATATCCTCAGAGGTCATATCTCAGAATTAAATCCACGACATGTGATATACCCTTTACTATAACCACTCCCTCATTATGCTCACAAAGTGCCCTTTCATTTTATTTAATCTTTTCTCCCTATATGCCCCCAATGCATGAATGCTATGTGTACATTCTATGCCACCAATTCATGTATTTCTCATGCACTCACAATCTGATTAAGCTATGCTTCATTATCACAACATGAATTTGGTCACTAAAAATCTCAATCAATCCATAATCAACCAAGCATAGCTACCACAACACTCACATTCATCTTTGACTCATTTAATTCAAACGGGAAATCACCATAACAATTGGAAAATACTCATGTATGTATATATGAACATACAACCACCAATTAGCTCATATCAGCAAAACACATATATATATATATAAATCACATTGGTTCTAACAAATCAACCAAACCACATTTCATGTCGAGACTAATATTTTCCCATTACAATCTCTTAACCGTACAAGATCATTCTAGCTCACACAAGTCCACACCAACACACATGTTATATCAATCACATTCGCACTTAAGCCGAACATTTATGTGCATTCACAACTAACAAAACACAACCTCATATGTCTTTCCAAGCATTCCACATATTGTATTAAGCAAAAATTCATCCTATGAAACCAATCATGCCATAAAGTACGTGATCATTACACACTGGTCAACCAAGCAATCATCACTCAACTTATCAACCAAACAACCATTAATCAACAACAATCTCAATACACCATTCACATAGCCCACATAAACAATTAATATTAACTCACTCATCATGATTTTACAACAAACCATAATCAACCACAAGACAATCATTAAGCTATCATAATGATTCAAAAAGCTCAATATACAAACAACATGGAAGAAAACGTATTGATTAGGGAAGTTGCGCTCATGTTACTTACCTTAGCCAAACATCTAATGACTCAATTACGAGCCGTCTTAGCCTCTATCCAAGTTCCTATTGACAATATCGTAATATCACATTAATCTCCCATTCATTAAATTATAAAAATGAATGAATACCTAAGATACGCACAAGTACATTAATGTTATTGTTCCCTCTTTTAACTTCCTCTCTTCCTTTTCTTAACACCAACTATCATTAATAAACTAAACAAGTTTGTTTAGCTATTCTTTAATGTCACATACCAATAAAACACCCTAACCATCCTATTTCATACGTTTCCTTTTCGAAACTCTTAACTATTTTCTTTCTTACTTCAATTACCCTTATCATAACAACACCCATTTAAAATTGATTATACCAACACCATCAATAGACTCTCAATAAACTTACCTAAATAATGAAACTCAAAAACAAACTCCGAACCATAAAACCTAAACTCGTCACTTTACATAGATTGCTTTCTAACTCCAATTTCGGGTACCTAAAACATGATTTAACACCAGATAAAGCTACTATTAGATAGTAGACATGATAAGCTTTCCAACAAGCTATCATTTACTCAAATCGGAGCTAAAATGAGAGAAATATGTGGTCGGAAAACTAGGGTTCATGTCAAAAACGAAATTCACAAAAACAATGGAGAAAGTCTTACCGAGATTCAACTTCCAACCGATTTCGGAACTTCCGATTAGTAAATTCTCGTGAAGAATGATGATGGTTAGGGTTTTAAACCATGGAGAGGAAAAGATGGAGGAAATAACGTGTTAGTGGAATGGAAGAGGAGGAAGAGGAGGAGACTATATATAAGGGTTTCACAATTACATGACTTGGACAATTTTGCCGTTTTTGCCTTTTACTCAATACTCCTCTTTCCTGCTCGAGTCAACGAACCACGATTATTATTTCTTCTAGCTTATTATTTATTTCTAACTAACTCTCATATCTTCCACCGGATTATTATTTTATATATATTTTGCGAAAAATTTATTCCCAATTCCCTACATATTTTATTTAAAATTTAATTAAATGAAATTTTTGGGTCGTTACAACATGTGCAGAATGTTTCTTTTTATGTTTATTAATAGAGGAGCTAAAGTAGCTTCTCATTCTCGCTTTATGAAGTTGAAAAACGACAAACTTATTCGTCATCCTTGCTTGGATACTGAAATTATGGGAATTTTAAATATGTCTGATGTATATCTAAGACTCAAATTTTTTTTGTCGATTACTCATTTAGAGGTTGATGATGTAATTGACCTAGAGAAAGAGGATAAGTGGTTGCTATGGAGGATAAGGAGGAAGAGGATAAGGAGGATCCTTTGAGTCCTAAAAATTATAGTCATGATTTTTGGGATAGGACTAATGGAGATAGGGGGATTAAGATTTTCTTTAGAAGTTAGCTTCCTTTTTTGTGTTTTTGTTAATAATTTTGAAAGAGCGTAGACCTTTGAACAATTTATTTTTGGTATTATTTATTTTGATGATTTAGTATGAGATATTATCGGAATTATTGACATTTTATTTAATAAATATATTTATTTAATTTATTTAGTTTTGTGAATCATTTTTTATTTACATTGAATTGTAGCATGAGTGTTATAGATATTCATTAGTTTTACACTTAAGTAGCATAAATGTTAAATAATAATGAAACTAAAAATTAAGTAATATATATATATATATATATATATATACACACACACACACATATACATATATATTGTGAAGCTCATTTTTCATATCTTTTTAACCTGATAAATCATATTCTTAAATAATAATAATAGTATCAGAGTAAAATCAGAAGAAGATAAGAGGAGAGAGAGAATGAAATATCATTTTATAAACATCTTGGGCCCAAAACATTCGTAACATAAAGATATTTTATAGCAAAAATAGTAAATTAAGTTTGAAAACATTCAAACATCAAAATAGAAACATTTACACAAACTATACAATATGTACATCTAAAAATTTCAAAACTGGAAGCACTCAAAACAGATGGATGAAAACCTCTGACAACAGCAAACTCTGGCAGCAGATCACGGCAACTCTGATCCAGTAGCAGCTATCTAGGTCCTGTGCATCATTTAGACACATAAACAAAGGTGAGTATATTTTATAATACTTAGTAAGTTTCATACGCTATAATTGATTCATAAATTTTAATGTGCGCAGGGATAATCAATATCCCATCTCGAGATACGATTCTCCTCTAACCTAATCAAATAGCTCAATCATACTACATAATCATCGCACACAGTTCATATCTCATATCAATACCATCTCAAAATCATATTAGAAATTATCACAAGAATCAGATAATCAATTTGAGAATGAAATATCAGTACCAATAATCAAGGTTCATACGAATCATACAAATATGAACTCAAGTATTTATAATCATCAAGCATTCATAATCAATAACACGAATCAAATATGTATGAATGAATGCAATTCAAATGCATATGAATGCTATCCAATCACATGCGAATGTCTACCCTGGGGTCTTTCTTTTCTTTTCTTTTTCTCTTTCTTTTCTTTTCATATCATTTTTCCCTCGGTCCTAGACCGACATCGTACCCAGTACGACATCGAGATCTCTCTCAGAATCATCGGTCCCAGACCGGCATCGAGCTCTCACCCGAAATCATTAGGCCCAGCCTATGTCTCGTATCTTAGTGTCACACAATAATGCAACACAATGAATGATCAATACATTCATATCTCATATCGCAACTCATGTGTGCTCAACATGCTCAATCAACAATCATATATCTCACAATTTAGCAATGAATATCAAATAAACATCTGGAGCATGTTAACCAAACATATATCAAACAAACGTCAATATATCAATCAGAGCATACCAAACTCAATCAATAAAGTTCATAAAAATGAACAGGAAGGCAAGTATAACAACATGCCAAACAATCACATAAACAAATCGTATCGTAATAATGTTCCAAAGAACATATCAAACATAATACATATCACTCATAATAAGCTTTTCAAAGCTTACAATCAAAATACCCAAACTTGGTACAATTAATCAAGAATCAATCGTAACAAAGTGCCAATCAACATTCAATAAACCGTATGTCAATTTAAAACATACATTCCTCAAATCATTCATAAACCAAACACACCGTTCTCATATTCACTAACTTTATCTAATAACTCAACATTTCATTACAGGAATTTCTATTTAAATAGAATAAGCCTAAAACAAAATACGAATTAATATGTAAGCGTAAGAACACTGACCTCTAAATAAAGCAAAAATCAACAAACAACACAGCACAAAACACCCTCCAAAACCATCAAGATCCTCCTGTATGTCATTCATAACATACAAGGAATTACTAAACATTCATTCAAGAATCAATACAATCATTGTCAACTCTAAATCAACCATTTATCATCTTTCCTTAAGCTTTAACCATACCAAATTCCAACCTATACAAGATTACATTATCAAAACCATTTCTCTAATGTCTTTTAAGTTTTTAGCCATTCATTAACATATAATTTTAGTATCAAAATTCCATTTAAACATAGGAATTCAGCACCATTCTAATTTCAGCACCAACTCGTTGTAAACCTTAAGCAAACCCTAAGTTCTTCCTCTCTTCCATCAACCTTTCTTCCTCCAAAACTATCCTAATAATTTTCTCATATGCAAACCATCAATCTCAGTTCAAATCATCATTTTCCAGCAAATAACTCATCATAAATCTACCATACAACTCAGCAAACAACCTAATAAAAACCTTAAGTAAACCTTAACCATCTTACCTTCAACTTAGGATGACTAATTTCAAAAGAAAATCAATAAAAATCACTTCTCTTGCTTAAATTCACTTTCCCCTGCTTCTTTCCCTTTCCTCTGGCTCTGAAATGAAAATAGGTGAATGAGGAGTGAGCTTACTTTCTCGATACTTCATAAACTTATATTTTTCTCACAAAAAAAGCACGCCACGCATGGTGGATGTGAACTACGTGTGGTGGTAACGACCACGCGTACTTCCCTTTCCACTGCGCGTTCTTTCCAATTTTCCGTTTTCTCCGATTTTCTTCGATTGTTTCGTGTCAACCTTATATTGACCTTTTATCAACCTTTATATATTGATATTTAAACACTTATTAATCATAATTTACGACTAAAATTTCCCAGAATGTTA
>CANYCX010094436.1:0-14370 GCA_948193385.1 Breynia disticha f. nivosa
AAGAATTTGTGACCTCCACATGAGATAATTGTTGGAGCCAAGTTTAATTGATATCAAACTTGCACATTGATGAAATGATTGGATTGTGAGTTTTGGTTCTTCCATATTCAGATTTGAGAAGGTGAAATACTGAGGTTGAAATTTGCTTGTGAGTTTCAGCACTCTGATACCATAAAAACACACAACAATTTTTGTATTTCACTCCTTGAATTTGATAATACAGAAGCATATATTATATGCATATGTACAACAGTCATTTCCATGATTTATGCACATTATCAAATTAGAAGAGAATGATTTGTATACATATGGCAGCTGCAGCAAATCTGGATTTGTATATATATATGGCAGCTGCAGCAAATATGTTTAACAGCTGCAACATGATTTGGTTCACACTTTGTCAACTCTTATTTGGAATCAAGAGGTGATCAATTTAGTTTCCTTATCAGTTTTGATTTCATATTTTTTTCAGTTTAGTGGAGGGGCCGACTTTGCACAATAAATGGCACAGTTAGTTCAAATGAGCTGGATCATCGCACTTGAAATGAAACTGTTTTCTAATAAGTTTTGTCTCTTCACTTCACATTAACTTGATTAAACAAGTTAAATGATCTCTCTCTCTTGAGATTGGCATAAAAAGTAGTCACTATCCAGCTGCCTATTCAGAAATCCTCTTTCCTATAACTAAACAAAGAACAGAGGTTCAATAACTTGCACAACACTGGTTTTTATGGTATATTTGATTGATCAGATAAAAGAAACACTCGTCTGGTTTTAAAAAAAAATTGTCCACTAAATTTGTAGAAAAATGGTGCTTAAAGTTGCAGTGTTCTAGAATGCATGTCAAGGAATATGCTCTCAATGGAGAAACAGCCTGCAAAAACCCACAATGCTTGCAGAACACGCAATAGTCATCATCAACTAAATGACATTTACTCAATCTGTTCTTTGTTGCTAGCCTATTTGCAAGGTCAGCCATACAATGAATGCATGTCAAGGAATATTGTTGCCCCCCAAACCAAAGTATACCACTTAACCGTATTCACTTTCGAACGTAAGAAATTTCACACACACTTAATTGCAAAATCTCCATTAGGATAATGCTTCCACTTGATCCCATCTGAGATTTGTATTGGAATTTGCAGCTGTTCAATCATATAGGCCAGTTGGGGCTCATCACTTGAGAGGAATCTAAGGTTCCACCTATAATTTCGAATCACATCCTTAACTTTAGCCTTATTAGAAATACCAAAGTTCATATATTAACTTCAGGGCATAACTCTATAATAGAAATATCATTTACCCAAGGTCATACCAGAATGACATGGACTCACTATTAGTAAGCTCATATTTGAAAGGATGAAAGAGGTCAGACCTGAGTTATAATAAATTATGCTACAACCAACTACAAGTAAGAGGTTTGGTTATCCTCCCCAAAACTCATCTTGCACATCATTTGGAAAATGATCCATGTAGCCCATAAAAATTCCTTCTCGGTTACAATTTCCTAACCTTTTTTGCAAGAGCAGCTTTATGCTAGGAGAGTAGATCTTTAATCCCTAGACCGCCCTCTTTTTTTGGCTTGCAAACGTTGTGCCATGCATTCATATTTTTTTAGCTTTGTTCCTTTCCTAACCATAAAAGGCTTCATGTGCTTTGTCAATTTCTTTCATGGCAACTGTAGGTAGCATAAACATTGAACACCAATATACTTGGAGGCTCCTAATCATTGAGTTAATTAATTGTAATCTGCTTGCATATGAGAGGGTCTTGGTGGTCCATGACGACAATAGAGCAGAAATTCTATCCAAGAGAGGTTGACAATATACCTTATTCAGTCTAGTAGATATTAAAGGCACACCCAAATACTTCACTGAGAGAGTGCCTTCAAAGAACCTCAACAATTTTAGAATTTAAGCCTTGACTACATCATTGACCCCTAAGAAGTAAATAGGGCTTTTGCTCTTATTGACTTACATCCCTGTAATCATTGCAAAGTGATTAAGTATTTTAGAGATGCTTTGAACCGATTTATAATGCACGCCACTAAAACTCATGAGATCATCAACAAAGCATAAGTGAGTTATTTTGATCTCTTTACATCCATAGTGGTACTTAAAGTTTATTGGTAGAGACTATTAAAAGCACCTTGTTAAGTATTCCGTACAAAGAGGAAATAATAAAGGAGACATTGAGTTTTCTTGCCACAAGCCTCTCATTCCCTTAAAATACCCCTCTAACGCCTCATTGATTATTAGTGAGAAAGAACACGTCCTATTCATACAATCACCCATTTCATGAACTTTAGAGGGAAGTGCAAGCCAAGTAAAATTTCCTCTATACAATCCCAATGAATAGAATCATGAGCTTTCCTCAAATTAATCTTTATTGCACAGTTAGAGTGGTTAGGGGATCTATGATAGTTACATAAGAGCTCATGTGTCAATAACACGTTATCCCCTATATTACATTCTTGAACAAATGCTGATTGATTGACATGCATGAACTAATTTAGGAAGAACAACCCATAGACGATTTGGCACTTTAGGTTGATAATCAGCAATACTCTGCAGGTTTGACACTTTAGGAATTATGGTCAGAGAGGTATAAAATTAAACATGTTGGTTTCAAACGATACTATATATTACTATACTGCATCAACCCATACTTTAATAATTCATATTAAACTCAAAGCAAGCATAGAGCAAATTTTTTTAAGGAGAGTAAAAAATTGTTGAGATAAAAATAATATAAAAAATTAACAAGATTATAGTGTAAAAAAAAATAAGTGGTAAAAAGAGCATAACTATAAAAGTAAAATGATAGTTCAACCACTCATTATAGTAAAATTATTTTGAGTAAAAGTATAGTTCAAATAACAATGAGTAGTTTTGAAGTTGAAGAATTTGCGAGTGCTACAGGTTTTATTCTCATGGAGTATAAAATCTCCTTATTAGGCTAGTTTCATTGTGCCTTATTCAACAGAAGTTTTGGGGCCTTCATGCAACATTTAGCTGAAGAAATGGAGATTCATTTAGCTCCTGGATTGCGTCATCAACACCGCATACTTGGACGATAAACTTGAGGCTTGAAGTACTTGAAGGAATTGAGAGATTAGAAATATAGTAAGCTTCCACAAATGCCACTCCTACATACTCCTCACCATTCCCTTCCAATCCTCCATCATAATCTTCAAAAGCTTGCTTTGTTAGTTTCTGGACATATATGTTATACTTTGGATACACAGAACCTGTTCCGTCTTTCAACTTCCAAACAATTTCAGCGCTTAAAGTCTTTGAACCATCCGATTTTGAACTCCATTGAATGTGCTGAGCCTTAACTTGCCATGAATCAGGAGGAGGAAAGATTGTGTTTTCTTTTGTAGTCTTCATGGCGATGTCACCAAGAACTGCATAAAAATCAAATGAACTAGCACTTTCAAAGCTGGATTCTGTTTCCAGTTCAGGATTTTTTGGATTTGGTATGTAGCATACAGCATGGATTTCTGTCAAAATGTATCCGTGCATTTCTATGCTAATTTCTTGTATTTTCCATGCCGGATCCTCTCCTATGTTGTTCATCTGATAGGGAGCGATCACTTCGCTGAATTTGCTTGAGCTCCATGGCGCAATCAGTACTGATTTTATTTCGTTCACAGTTGAAGAGACCTGCAGAGAAATTCCCAGCTGGGAATTTGAATCTGATTTTACCTGAGAATTTTGCAGAATTCATCAATTGAACTTTATATAAATCTGTGTACAGTAGTGGGTTTTGCTTCAAAAATCAAGAAGGTTTCTTACAGAATATGTCAAGTATAATGGTGATTGACCCAATTGCAGCTCTCCTTTAAAGAGTCTCACTGTGTAATCGGTGTTTGTCGCAAGATGACCTTTGAATGTAATGTTTCCACCCCCATTATATGATGCTTCTTCAAAACTGTCAAAAAAAAGGATATTCTTTGCTGAAGAGCGTTATTCTGGTGCAATTTAATGGGGGAAAATTGCAAGATGTTTTTGATATCATAAAATAAAGTGTTAAACAAGTCGAAGTGCATGGTAGCTTAAACTTAAACTCACTTTACAAGAACTTGAATCGTATCTGGAGTTGGATCATTATTGTACTCCAATAAGGGCTGCCATAAATCACGAGAGTAAAGTAAAAAAATAAACAATAGCACCAAGATTATACGTTAAACACTCTGCATTTAAAATTATCTCACACTAATCTTCGTTCGTGTCGGGCAGACCACAAGGGCGGTAAAGCTCTCTTTCAACCGAGTTCAATATCTCTGGTTAAGTAGATAACTCTCACGCCAGTTAATCTACGCGCTCGATGATTTTTTTTTCTCTCTTTGATATGTGGGGTCTATCATATTGCAGTCATTAAAAATAAAGTGAGATTTTTTTTTCTCACTCATTCAGATTAACCATCTTGTTTTGTCATTTTTCAGAGTTCGAATCGTTGGATTTTCATGAAATTTGAACAACAGCTTTGTGACTTCGGGTTTTTGTTTTTCAAAGATGAAGAACGTCTTTAGAGGTTTGGAAATTGTTCTTTTGTACTTGGTTAGATTGCTAGATAGTTTGTGGATAACTTTGTTTGTTTTCAGTGGTTAAATTTTAGGCAAGGAGCTGGTTTAATCCACGAGCCAAAGGCAGGGAGCATCCTTTCTGGTAGTCTGGCGAACCAGCAAACTAGCGGACTATATGCCTCTCAAGCGCCGCTACGGCTCCAAGATTCGAACCATTCACCCTTAATGTGAGAGTTGAATCCCTTAACCGCCGAATTCATAGACGATGAGTATTAACTCTGTTTGTAGTCTTCTCTTATTGCTTTAATTATTGTTGTTGCTCTTAAACATTGTGATACTTTGTTGAGTTTATTTTAGCCTCAACTTTTATCATGATAAGATAAATGAGTGAACTTTTTGAAATGTCTCGAGATTTTTTACTCTTCACATCAATGGAGTTTTTGTTTTCTTTCATTTACATTGGAGCTAAAATGGGCGAATCCTTTTACCAAAATTATTCATCGAAACAATTTTGCAAAAACTCTGACGATAGCAAGTAAATTTAGGTCTCACCTGAAGGCTCTGTGCAGATATATTATTCCATGGAGAACTTGATACTTGTACACCTTCTACAGATATATGATAGCCATGACCCTGAACAACACAGAGTCTTCATCAACCACATAGAACTGACATGTATAGAAAACCAACTCCAGATTCAATTATAAAATCCTTCTTTCCCTTAATTCCTTTTTGAATTTTTTTTTCATTTATTGATCATAGTTAAATATTAGTCCGGAAGATGGTTCGTTCATACCAGAAGAATTGAAATTATGGTCATATTTTCTCCAAAATTTAAGAAAAAAAGATGATTTCCTGCAAGTTAAACACATGTTCTTTTTCACCTGATCAAAGCTTGAGTAGAAGGGTAGAGTTTTTGGATACAAGTTGAAAGCTCCCCATGATTTTTCAACAAGGCTCCACCAGCTGCAACACAGAACCATACAATGAAATCTTGAACCAGGAAACAGGATTAAATCATTAAACTCTGCAAAAAAAGTGAGAATTTCAGTACTGGTTTTGAGCTGTTTGAAAATTAGGTGGTTGATTAGTCTCATAGACCCATCCAGGAGCAAACAGACAAGCAGAAACATCATCCTTCTTCAATACATCCAGTGCAACATTTGTCTGATTTTCAAACAATCATCAGAATGTAATGATAAACATTCGTATAATACAGATTTCAGCTAGTTAAACGCGATTAATTTAATAAAACCATAAGAATGTCATTCTGTTTTTCAGTACATACGTCCCATTGTCCTCCACCGAAAGTTCCTCTTCCAAAAACGTCAATTCCCATATAAACATCAAACTTCCTGTCACCAGCAACAGCTGCAGAAAGTTTCGGATAATCTTCCTGCGTGGAGAACAGCAGACTTAAACGCGTCTGACAGGAACTTACCGATGATTATCATTCATTTTTACATGAAGAAGCATATACTAAAAATAAATACAATCTGTACCTGCCAAGAATAGTTTACTAGTATGCCATCACTAATATCAAAGAAAGGCTTGTTTTTTTCATTAAGTTGGTTTTGCCAGGAAAGTACTCCATCAGCTGTGACACTGTCATACCTGCAAATGACCATTTAAATGTATCGATGTTGAATTCAGATAGTTCATTTCAGTAATTCATTGTTTTTAAGAAGGAACATAGAATGTGATCGTTTTTAAAAAACTTGTTTTACCATATCACCAAAGATCCTGGAACTGATGAGTGCATAGTCTGTGTCAAATGATTAACAAATTCTTTCAAGTTCGGAATCTGTTTTATGTCCAAGCTAACTTCCATATTCAACTGCAAAAATTAATAGTTTCAACTATTAATTATTGTTGAGATTGAGATTTTAGTGATTGCTTTTTAAATTGCAATTTAAATAGAGAAGTGTGTTGGAAATGAATGTTTCATGCTTACCAGCCAGCCATCAAAGCCTAAAGCAGCAGAAAGCTCTGCCAACCTCTCTGCATACATTTGAGCAGATTCCTTGGTAGCCAGAAGTGTGTTGCAGATCTCTCTTCCTTGATCCCCTTCTGTAATAAATGTTCCCAGCACCTTTTTGTTCAATAAAACCAACAAATCAACATGTTTTCTGAGATCATATTGTTTGAAATTACTAATCCACTCTATTTGATAGCTTCTACCTTGACGCCATGGCGGTGAGCAGTATTAGTCCAGCAAGGAGGAGGGAGAGTGACCAAATAATGAGAAAAATAAACAAAAACATCAATGAGATACCAATGCCAAATAGCATATGCACCCTCATTATTATACCCTTGAACCCACTTGTCATCAATATAACCTCCTTGCATATCGTGGCACACAAGTATTCTAGGCCTCTTCTCCATTGCAGAGGAAGTTAGAGCAACATTTGACTTGTTAAATGTGTAGTGAAAGGAGTTGAAGTAAGCTCCAGAATCAAGTTCTTTAAGGGTCTTGATAGGATAGGAAACAGGTATGGAAGGTTGCGATGGATCAAGTGGAGTGGGATCATCATTGGACTCAGACATGCTTACGAACTTGGAATTGTGAGAGGAAATTGTAAAGTGAAAAGCTGTTCTGACTGCACTTAAAACTCTCAGCCTTTTGATGTTAAGGATAACTTCATTATTACTAAACTACAAATTGGACGATGAAGACATTGAGACTGAAGTTGGAGGATGGAACAAAGTCGTCGACGACCTGTTATTGTTAAGTCTTAGTCACTTCTGTTGTCTGTTGATTGAGAATTTGTTGCAGGACTTTTAAGTCTTTGGTTTAGATGCTGCAATAACGTACATAGTAACTTGTATGGCCGTGACAGATGGGCAATAATATCTTTTTTATTTTGATATTTTTATATTTTAACTTTGAAATAATAATTTTACATTCCGAGTAAGTGTTATACTCTGTCCTTTTTTTTTCATTCCTTTCTGACCACTATCACAACTTACACTTACATTAATTATCTTTATATACACTTCATATTCAAGCAAGAATTTTTCTGGTAAGTACGGCTGGAAAATTCATGGACTTTGGACAAAAAATGGCACAGATAGTTTAAATGAGTTGCATCATCATACTTGAAATGAAACTGTATACGAATAAGTTGTCTTCTTCACATTATCTTTGCTAAAACAAGTTAAATGATCTGTCTCTTTGAGAAATCCTCTTTCCTATAACTAAACAAAAAACGAAGGATCAATAACTTGCACAGTAATGCTTTTATGGTATATTTGATTGATCAAATAAAAGAAACACTCGTCTGGTTTTAAAAAAACTTGTCCAGTAAATTTGTAGAAAAATGGTGCTTAAAGTTGCAGTGTTGTGGAATGCATATACTGATGAATTTCTAGCTGAACTGGAAAATTGGAAACATTAATATATATATCTGCAATTACTGTTGTATAGAATGCTCCTAACCTACAAAATTGTTGCTTGTTTTCTGCATAATCCAAAATCTCTGTGGCTTCCTATAATTTAGCACAGCGTCTTGTTCTTGTGCTCTCAATGGAGAAACAACCTGCAAAAACCCACAATGCTGGCTGAAAACCTTGGAGACGGCAGCAACAAGTATCATGAGCTGCAGATGATCATAATTTAAAGTAGGTCTTCGGTTCCAGTCAACTTTGCGAATTCGCTTTCATCAATGGCGCCTTTCTTCAGCTTCTTCAGCAAGTGATATTCTCGAGCCATCTCTTTTTCGTCTTCCACTGTCTGTACAGCGCGCCTCTGTTTAGCCGTTTTCTTCCTCGTGATGGTGGTCGCTTCAGCATTAGGGTTCTTCTTTGACTTCTGGGGTTTTGGTTCTTGCTGTTTTGCTTCTTTCTTTGCTCGCAAGTTTCTCTGCCTTTGCTTCTCCCGTGATTTATCCCTAAAGTCGTCAGCTTTAATCAATGCCGTGATTTAAATTCAGAATATCTCAAGTTACATTCACATGATACATATGAAAAAGCTTGATTATGGAACAGCGTCAAGTGAACAACTGCTGATTGTTCATCTACTTTTCATGATGATTCATTTGGTTATGGAGGATTAAAGAGTTCTTACTTGAACTTTATGTCATCCAAATTAATATCTTCCACTGGAGTGAAACCTTCAATAGATAATGAATGGTGTTTGACCTCGGGCATTGATGGGAGCTGCAATAAGCCATATCCCATTCCCAACTTCCCCACTTCAAGATCTTTCCATCTATGAAGACAACAACAGAAGAAACAAACATTTGGATACTGGTAAATTATTTCTGTCAAGATGAAAACTAGAGAATGAAGCATGAGCAGTTGCCTGAAAATGTAAGAGCAGTGATGCTCCTTATATGCACGGATAAATGAAACAAATGCTCTCAGCCCTTTCTCCATGACATCTCGGTCCTTTTTTGCAGCTGATCGTATCTGAGTTTAAAACACGAGTCCAATGATAAACTAAACGGGAAGTCAATTAACCAGAGAAAAACTGTGAAAATAAAAAAAACTTTCGCGGTTGATCTATAGCTAGTTACAATACACAAATCATGCTCACATCAGGAACAACATCAGGAGCATCATCACAACAGTCTCTCTTTTGCAGAGGCACCCTTCTAATGCGTAAAAATTCTACATAAGCTTCCTCCTGCACGATTTTGCATTGGAATTTGATTCACTTTATCGAAAATGAATTAAGCTCATAGATGTATAGAACAAGTAAACATCGCACAGATGCAAAGACCAACACCTTTGGCAAGAGGAAAACAACTGCACTTCCTTGTCTGCCCAACCTAGCCGTTCTGCCTACTCTGTGAATGAAAACATTTGGATCTTGTGGAGGGTCATACTGCAACAAAATCAGAACCAGTCAGCTGCATAGATCAACAATGGAAGGGAAAAGTAGAAAATAATCTTGACAGTAACATAATAATGCCCCAGAACAGAATGAAGGTATTTCTGTAGCACCTGAACTATACAGTCAACACCTGGTATGTCGAGTCCACGAGCTGCAACATCAGTACATAGAAGAATACCACTTGTTTGAGATGTAAATGAAGCCAGTGTTTTCTCTCTAGCAACCTATCAGTGACCAAGTTGCACAGTTTTTCAAAATATAAAAATGATCTCTTCAAAAAATTTAATATCCATGAACAGTGATAATCTCCACACCTGTTTCATCTTGCCATGAAGAGGGAACAAAGAGAAGCCCTTCAAAAAAGCAAGTCATGGAAGAACAGCACCCCAATAATCGACACAAGCACATGTCATAAAGTATCTGGAAATCAGTAAAATCAAATCAGGAAATTGACATTGCTTTGGTTCTTAATGTCAGCCAGTTCTAAGCAATGATAGTAACTTACACTATAATCTTTTTTGATTTGTACTTTACAAGAAGATCAACAAGCTGTGATGGTTTTTTATCTGCTTCACATTCCAAATACTGCAGCCAGAATTCCACAACAAGTTACCACAAAACAAAGTTGTATGAGATGTAACATAAATAAAATAACACGCTTTCAAACTCCATTAACACTTCTAACAACATAACATTCTCCCCATTCAAAGATTTGATAGGATCTGCAAAAAACTTACCTCGAGATGAAGGCCAGAAGGCGTTTTTGAAGATGCTGATGGTTGTGACGATGAAGAGTCATCAAGTGATTTGGTCTCTGCTCGGACTTCAACCCTCACAGGATTCCTCAGTCCAGCTTTTGACAACTCTTCAACTGCCTCAGTTTGAGTAGCTGAGAAAAGACCAGTTCTACGAAGCTTAGGTAACCGAGTAATGATGGAAGTTATCTGTTTCTGGAATCCCATATCTAATAGCCTATCAGCCTCATCTAGAATCAAAACCTGTTCCGGCAACAAATTCAAATTTAGTAACTAGATATAACTTCTCACAATTCCATATCTGAATGCCACATTCTCTCAAATTAAATGTAGCCAAAGTACATTTCAAAAATAGACTACAAGGACTAACATACACAAATCTGCTACCTCAAGGTTTCGGAAATCCAAATCTTCCATTCGATCCATGATATCATACAACCTCCCAGGCGTTCCAATCATCAAATTAACTCCTTCCTCCTCAATCTTTTTAATGTCAGCTTTAACACTCCCACCTCCAACAAGCAGCATGGATTTACAATTTGGCAGAGTTTCAATAAATGGCTGAGCAACATTAAATATCTGCGAAGATAACTCCCTTGTCGGAGATACAATCATCCCCATCACCTGTAAGAAAAACATTAAACAATCTCTTATTCTATTCTAAATTTTCTCTGCTTTTGAATCAAAAATGCGTTTTACCACTATTTATCGGAGATTTCTGAAGCATTTAAAACATTTGACTACAAAAATAATGCAACTTTTTCACTCAATTCCACACTCCATAACTTTTGTTGATTTTACTCCAAAATTTCTCTCCTTTGTAAACAAAGCAAAGAGTTTTTCATCACTCTTTTTTAATCAACAGAGAGGTCATAGTGAAAAACTTTCCCATTCAATTCACAAAAAGGACTGCAAATTTTTAACTAAATTTCACTCTCCTTAACTTTTAAGCATCTAAACTCCATGTAAACAATGAGAGGCAGAGAGAATAAAACGAACTTCTGTTAATTCCATTAAAAAATTCTGTACTTTCAAATTAAACAATGCAAATTCAGCCAATAAAAAAAAGCCATTAGCTTAAAACAACCAAAACGATAAAAAACACAGCGTTTTACGATAACCTGATGTGGTTTTGGAGGAGGAGAACGTCGAAGAATCTCGACAACGGGGACAACAAAAGCGAGAGTCTTGCCGGAGCCGGTGGCGGCATCGACGGCGACGTCTTTGAAGCTGCATAGTAACGGAATAGAGGCGGCTTGAACCGGAGTGCAATACTCGAAGCCAGTTCGGTTTAAGGCGTCGATGACCGGTTCGGAAAGTGAAGGGGTTAAGTCGGAGAAGCGCGTTGTCGTTAAGGCTCTGTTGGGGTTGTCCTGTGTCATTGTTTGGTGATGGAGCGGCGTCGTTTTGGGAGGGGTTTGCTTAACCTACTTGTATTGAGGGGAATACGAAAACGCTGCGTTTAAGCTTCAACTCCAACCTGCACTTAGCTATTATTTTATTAAGATATATTTTTTTGTTTATAATTTAAATTAGCGACTCCAATTCTGCTCTTTCCTGCCAATTTCTCCACTTCAAACTTCAACAATGCAAATCAAAATGTACAAACTAACAATCAAAATTTAAAATTCACTGGGAAAAACAATGCTAAACATCAATCTTTTCAACCTTCTTATACTCACCCTTCTCTTCATTTCAATTACGTACCCAGTTAAATCACTTAACTCGTACTCTGCTTCATGTCAACTCAGTTTGTCCAAAAGCAATAAAATGTACGACTTCATTTTGGTCTCTCCTGTCCCTGGATTTCCTCATGGAATTCGTAGTGAAGATGGGTACTTTTCTTTCTCTGTTTTTTCATATGGGCAGTGATTATTTTTTTGTGTTATACTTTACTTTGCTTAATTTTTTTTTGATATATTGCTTGACTGATGTGTAATTCGACATGGGCTCCATTAGTTTGTAACTCCACATGGGCTGCATTAGTTTAAGTTTTGGGATTTTTACATGGATGATACTCCTAATGAAATCAATTCAAAAATAGCACATTTGGAAGTTAATTGAGTAGTTAGTGGGTATTCTTTTGAAAGAACATGGGAAGTAGAATTAAAAGAAGTTGGTATATTTGAAAATGAATGTTAAAATTGTATATTTTAATTAAAATGTGTGTCTCCATGTAATAATCCCTTAAGTTTTTTTAACGTATAATAAAGGTTACACAGCACCATCTTAAAACTCCACTTTCCTCTTTTAACATCCTAAAAAAAATATTCCTTTAATAACATTATTTTCAAATTATTGCCAAGCGTTCAAATATAGGTTAAGTTTCAGGTTTGTTTTTGCACATCACCTATTTTTCTTTCATTTTTTTCCTCTCTACTCTCTCTCTCTTCTCCTTCTTCTCCGTCTCTATTTTCTCAACTCTCTTTCTCTCCAATTATAACCCTTTAATTCTTTCTTATCTCCTTCATCCTCCTCTTCCTGTATGCTCTACTAACACCATCACCATTGTTATTTCCCCTCTATATTAATTTTTACACTTAATTTCTCACTCAGATTTACAAAACTCTTAATTTCAGAAGAAACAAGCTCCACGCATTTCCGTGCATAGGTATTCTTTTAATTTTCATCTCTGTTTGGTTTGAATTTTCCTCTTTATTTTACAGAGTATTCAACTTCACTGCCGTAACAGGATTTGCTACTACTGTATTGCCATTGGCGGGAACTTTTCATCCTAAAATTATGGAACATTGGTTCCAGCTAATTGTTCACTGGCTAATGGAGGTAAGATCTATTCATGTGGTCCCTCTCTTGTCTTCTTTGCAGCTTTATTGTTCTTTTAAATAATGGTGTAATATTTCTTTCATGATGCAGCATTGACAGTGCAAAAAATAGCCTATAGTTGTGGTTCTAACAGTAGTAATGTAATATTTCTTTCCCCAGATGAGGCGTTTTCCTTTCTTTTTCATTTGAAACCCAGTATTGTTTTGTGAAACTAGTTGTGATAATAGATACGAGTGATGACAACTTATTGCAGATGATCATGGTGGTGCTGGGAACGATAATCCCCTTACTGAGGACCGAAACCAAGATGAGAATGCGGCAGAAGGAGGCGGCAATGGTGGAAATTAGTGGTGGGGAATAGTGAGGGAGATTCAGTTGATAGTCTTTGGTTTTATCACTTCTCTTCTTCCAGACTTTCACAACATAGATTGAATTTGCTTCACTTTAAGTTGCTTAGGAAAAAAAAGAAGTTGTTCAGTTTACTGGATGGAGTTATTTTTCCTTCCTTTCTCCTAATAAATATATGGTGTAGTGTAGTCGAGAACTTCAATGGAAAATTATAGAAATGTAACTTCTGACATTCTTATAATTAAAAATGTTCATGCATATTTTCAGATTTGTTGGAATACTATAATGTAGGTTGGTGATGGCACAGTCAATTTTTTGTCAACTTTCGGTCGACTTTTGTTCTTGTATTCAATTTGACAAAATTTGACGGTGGTGGGTATTACTGATTTGGGAATTAGGGTTTGATTATTTATTTTTTAATTTTTTTGTTTTAACGTTTTGTCAACTTGTTGTCATCTTTATTTTTTCTACTACAAGTTGACCATAAGATGACAACTCATAGAAAAAATGTAAAAAAAGCTTATATGTGGTAATATAGGGAATAGAATCATCAAAGATGACATTTTTGGGATTTCTTTCCTAAGATAGTATTTATGGAAATGATATTTGGAAAGTGGGTGTAAATTGACCCGTCCTTCGATTTGGCACTTGTGAGCTTCTGAGTGATTACTAATACCTCATGGACTAATAAAAAGAGAGCTTCCTAGTTTTTGTTTTTACTATTGTTTCATTACTTTTGACAATCATCTCCCAATATTTTATTTTTGTTTGCATTAGCACGGTTGGGTTGATGTGTAATTGTGGACTGTTTGAAAAATAAATAGGTTATCTGTATTGTAGTGTGTTAGTATAGTGATGAAACTGGGTGACTTTTACTGCATCTCATACTGTGATAAATAAAAAGTTGAAATCACTGCATTGTAGCCATGTTTTTTCTAGCTATATTATTCCAAGTAGCAGATTTGAAAATTTTGTTGGTTTTGTAATGTATAGCACAAATGAATATGTTTGGAAATTTAAACTGTGCTGAAAATTTTGGTTTTGTTGTGAAGTTGCTTCTTTGGTTGGGGCCATTGAAAAGTATAATAAATTCCAGTTGTGTTCTGGTTTATATG
>CANYCX010094558.1:0-13089 GCA_948193385.1 Breynia disticha f. nivosa
GTCCCTTATTTTATTAGAAGAGAGACTCCACTCGATCTTCTATGCACATTCGGGTATTTAACCCCACAATTCTTTTCTCATGCCAAATGCTCAAGTGTCATACAATATGAATGAATGAATGTGATCATTCTCAAGGCTATCGCCATTCTCAACAAGCATTCAAACATTCAAGCATGAATCATAATGAAATCAACATCATATAAATCATACCACACATGTGATACATGTCACATATCATCAATCCACAAATTTCGGTTCCTAAGAACCCAATTCACAACAACATATCATACCACAAACCAACAACATAATAACTTAAGCTTGCATTCGAAAACAACAAACATTAGTCCCATTCACAACACATTTTCTCACAATTTCAATCTTAACATCATTTATTTCACTTCCATTTCTTATCAACGACCTCAAGCAAGCTCAAACAACACAAAACAATAGCATCATTGTCACATTATCAACTCAACATACCGTTCAAACCACATGCATTAGCTTACTTTTCATACAAATTTTCCTTCTAACACATCCATTTCATGTACATTTCATACAAACAACATCATTTCAATTCAAACATCATTAAAACAATTCAAACATGTCAAGTAAGTGTCATTCAAGCACTTACCTCGGGTTTCGGGGTTCGCTCCGCCGTCCGAATCCCGAATCGGATCGCGAATAATGTTACCTACACAATCAAAAACACATTTTCAAGCAATTAACACACAATGTGGGTTATTTAAACCCCCTAAAACTGATTTCTATGTGATTTCCCAAAAAACCCTAAAACTTCGATCCGTCAAATCTCGCAAAATCAGGTGTTCTAAGGTCTACGGCTTATAGAATCTTGTTCTATGTTCAAAACCTAACAAAACCCTATACAATGCACCTAATTTCCACACATTTTAACCAAAGATTGGAGAGTTACCTTTAATCCCGTCACTTTCCAAACCTAGAGAGATATGAGCTCGATCGGAGGCTAAAATGTGGTTTCTTTGATGTAGATTTGTGGTTTATGTATAGTTTTTATGGTAATAAGGGTCGGAATTACTTGGGAGAATGTTTTGGAAGTGTTTTGGTTGGTAAATGAGAGTAATGGCTCGTTGGACAGAAGCTTCAGACTTTTAATAAGCTGTACTGACTCTCGATAACGTTCATTACGGTTTAAATAACGTTCATTACGCAACATGCAAATTTTTGGTTTTTCTGTGAATAGTAACGTTCATTACCTATAGGGTTAATGAACGTTACTCATGTGCAGCCTGCAACACTTAGTCGTTTTCGACTCTTTTCGATTCCCGATAAGCACATACTCCTATATACATGTTCTCCGACCTGAATAACCATCTTTTCAACTAAATCAACATCCATTGACATAAATTTTAGCATCATTCACATAATTAAACTCATTATCATGAAATGTTCTTAAATCTTAACATTCTTCTCTCGATTTAGGCTAGACGAATTTTTGGGGCGTTACAGGTAAACCCATTGGACATTAGGCTCTAGAGAAAGACAAAAAAACCACTTTAGTAATCAAGATCAAGGTGAGATGGACAGTAATTTGACCACGTTTAGTTAATGCCGTAAAAGAAGCGTTTATTGTGAGGCAACCCAACATTTTATGTTTATGCATTTTATTTTCAGTTTTTGATTTTTGATTTGGTTAGTTTATTTTTGTTTTATTCATGTGTTAGTGCTTGGATTGAGAGTTACTAGTTGCAGATTTAACTTTTGTTCAAGAGAAAGTTGATTTTTAGGTTGAGCATAAAGACGTTTTAAGAGTTCTAACAATTACGGGAAGCATTTGGCACATTGGTAGAATCATTCTGAGGATAAAATGCGAAACGAGGATTTTTTTCCTCCATTGGATGAGTACATGGTCATGGTCATGCCCGTGTAGTTATAAGCCCATGACCGTGTATTGGGCAATTGATCGTTTACTATTTTGACTGAGTACATTGACACGTGCTCTGACCGTGTACTTGGAGGCTTTTGACCGTGTACATGTTTGTGACCGTCTACCTATGCTGAAGGGTAACAAACTTGTTTAATCGATAGTTTTTAAAGATGAGCTACACACCTCATTTTAGAAGGGCCTTTACCTATTCACAAATAATCCCGCATCAAACACTCTTTATTTTTATATTTATATTATTTCTTTTATTTTATTGTTATTTTTATTTTGTTTCAGTTTTATTTTTCCTTTATTTCCTTTATTTGTTTATTTTATTTTTGCTTTGTTTTTATTGTTTAAAGAGAATCATGTTCATTTCTCTTGGATCGACACGATGCCCAGACAATAAGTCCACAAGCTTAAATCATGGTGAATGAGATAAAACTAGGGAAACCCACTCCATTTCTCTTTACTCTTACCTACTTCGTATTCATTTGCGTAATGTTTAATTTTATTTTGTGCATTAAGGACAATGAATGATTTAAGTATGGGGTAAAGATCAAATTTTATTAACCAATATATTAAGGTGTAATTGGGGGCAATTTTTTTGATTTTGAGTAAATTTGTTGGATTTTACTTGGAATACAATTTATGCAGTTGTTTTATGAGTTGAATTAACATGAATGATATAAGTATATGAGTTGCAGGCTAATGTAGATGAGTATGTTTGGTCATTTCTAAGGTTTGTCCAGTAAGATCTAAAAAATTATACTGTAGTTAATTATGTTAGTGTCAGTTTTTGTTGCAACATAGAAATTTTAATCCCATGAGCTCAAGTGAAAAGGTATGGGTCTCTCTTGGCTTAAGCAAGGTCGAAAATATTCTCCCTTATGAATGCAACAATTTTAAATGGGACTAAAGCTAACCTTCCTTAAGGAACCATTCAAAACTCGAACTTATGAAATATATTCCAATTTGATACATGTGTTCGATAATACTCCATTGTCTATGACATGCGTATTGCTGAAAGAAAAAAAGGGGGAGAAATGAAAAAAAAATGAATGAATAAAATGAATGAATAAAATGAATTAATGAGATTGAATGAATAAGTTTAATAAACAAGAAATGGACTCAGTATTCAAATTTTCAATGTATTGTTCGAAGTGTGCTGTCAGTATTAAAACTTAATGAGTTAAATGAAATTTAAGAATTCTTGTACGATAGATTGAGAATTTAATTGGATTTTATTTTTTCTATGTTGGTTTGTAGCTTGTATAAGATGGTTTGAAATGTTAATTTAAAAAGTTGAGATAATATTTATATGTTGAGTGTTTTTGTAGAGTTTGATAGATTTATTTTGAATTGAAATACCATTATGCTTCAATCAAAAACTCGAATGTGTCCTCGTTTTTACAAGTTAGGATTTTATGCAGCTCGTTGTTGGTTAGAAAACCTACAAGGTCAAAAATTTCCCAAGTAGCTAGATAAGTGAGATTATCCTAATTGGTGTCAGTACGACCCTAATGAGGATATGTCTATCAAAGCCTGTTTAAATAAACTTTTGAAGATAAGCTTGGCAACCTTTGTGGACCTTGGGAATTTCATGGGCCTTATAGAGTGCCGAATGATGTTTACTCGAATGATGATAAGATTCCTGCTTTGGTTCATCTTAGTGAGGATACGACGAACACTGATGACGATCTTCATGTTGAAGATGGTGATATCATTCATGCAATAGTAGTATTGCTAGCATCCTTCTTTTTTTTTTGCTTTATGTTTGTTCAAACACTTTTAGTAAGTGTTGATGGATGTTTCAAATATAATCTTGTTATGTTATTCTTAATATATTTAAGTTCAAGTCAATAGTATCTAATATATATTATATGCTCCCCAATCACTCTCTCAAGTATCATTTTCATGAGCGATGTAATGGAGTCTTCTTTGTAAGTTCACCATTAATCAACTTCGATGAGACCTTGTGTTTTACAAGGTTTGGTACTCACCATTGATCAACTTCGATGAGACCTTGGGATGTACATGGTTTTCTACCCATCTCCAACCAAGTAGGAATGTTATGTTGATATTCTACTTGGATAAGATCTTGTGCTATAGAAGATTTTCTACTCATCTTTAACCAAGTTGGCATGTCATGTAAATATTTTAATTGGAAAAGATCTTGTGCTATACAAGATTTTTTACTCACCGGGATAAAGTAGATTCACTTTATAGATATTCTATTTGGATGAGATCTTATTCTATACAAGATTTTCTACTCACCACTAATCAAGTAGATATGTCTTGTAGATATTCTACTTAGATGAGATATGGTGCTATAAGAGATTTTCTGCTCACTTTGATCAAGTAGAATCGTTTTGTAGAAATTCTACTTAGATGTGATCTTGTGCTATACAAGATTTTCTACTCACCGCTGATCAAGTTGACTTATTTTATAGATATTCAGTAGATTCACTTTGTAGATATTCTATTTGGATGAGATCTTGTGCTATACAAGATTTTTTACTCACCGCTGATCAATTAGATTCATTTTATAGATATTCAGTAGATTGGCTTTTTAGATATACCACTTGGATGAGATCTTGTTCTATATAGTATTTTTAACTCATCGCTGATAAGTAGATTCGTTTTGTAGATATATAGTAAATTCACTTTGTAGATATTCCACTTGGATGAGATCTTGCGCTATTCAAGATTTTCTACTCATTGCAAATCAAGTAGATTCGTTTTATAGAAATTTTACTTGGATGAGATCTTATGCTATAAAAGATTTTATACTCATCACAAATCAAGTAGATTCAGTTTCTACGTAGGTAGTGGTTCCTAGACCTTTATAAGTTTCTAGGTACTAGGTTTTTGTCTCCTAATCCTTTAATCGTGTAGAATCTTCAGCATTCGTGTATCATAAGAGCAAGTAGAGTAAATAAGACTTGAAGTTTTGTTGCAGTTTGACATCGTGGACCATATTCTCTCCTCAAATATGTTGCTTGAATATTCTGTTCAAAAACATGCTTTTTGTTTACACAAAAGAGGGGAAGTAGAGCTTGAGTAGTCTGCATTGTACTTTTTCTATAGAAATTCATTCTTAAATTCCTCTGTAGACATATGATAACAGGAATCCTTTCATTTCATAGAGGAAATGTAATAATTTCTTGCACTTTTTTGATCACTACATACTTGTCCCATTCCATTTGGTGTTGGAAAATTCATCAATAGATATGCTGAAGAGACCACAACTCGCAAGTTGTTTAGTAACGGTGCTCCTAATATCACATTGTAAGCAGGTGAATTTGACTTCACGACCATGAATGTGATCATCATCATGGTCATGTTAGGTTCATTACCTAGAATGACAAGAAACTTAACAGATCCCATAGCTGATACAACTTTTCCACTAAAACTAAAGACTGGAGTCTTCACATCCTACAACCTATCACGAGTTAAATTCATTTTTAGAAACAATTCCAATAGATCAAATTGACTGAACTTCCATTATCCACCAAAATTCTTGCTACTAGATGTTTAGCTATAGCCGTAAAGATCACCATAGGATCATCATGTGGAAGCATAACATCTCCTCTGTCATCTTTGGAAAATGTTATGACATCTTCTTCCTTCTCTTTCTACACTATCACATTAACTTTATACGCTTGTCATGTATATGCCTTTTGTGAAGATGAGGTGTTCTCTGCAATTGTCTCCTCTCCAAAAATCATGTTAATGGTTGGATGAGCTGGCTAATTATCAGGTTCCTCTCTCTCATTCCTTGGTCTATTTTCTTGAGGTTATCTCTCTGGAACTCTTTGTTGTGAATTCATCTTATGATCATCTCCTCTGCGATTATCACATCTTCTCTAGTTACGAGAAATATTAGACTTATCACCCTCCATGTATCTACATACACAAACCTTGACAATTCTTCTCTTCTGATCAAGTATTTGAGCTTGTTCACCAAGTCTTGACATTCTGGATCAGCTCTGTGTTAAGCACAGTGTGCTTCTAGGTTTCTCTCATGGTTCTATCAGTTTTAGAAGGCAATGTGATAAGTCTTAATCCTTCTATTGCAACAAGAATATTGGATCTTGACTCATTCAACGGGGTGTACATTAAAGGATGAACAATCCTTTAATTCTTTCCCTCTTTTTATCTGGTTCTTCATGAACCTCTTTGCCTTTATATTTCTTCTATTTATCTTCCTTATTACTCACGATTTTCATGAATTTGGCTTGTAATACATACTTATTTGCTCGAATAAAAAGATCAACTAAGTCTTGGGTTGTTCCAAGGACAACAATTCTTGCAACTACACCAATCGAATCCTTTGTAACATTGTTGCTACTGCTACTCTAGGTCGTAAATCATGAACTTCAAGGGTAGCATTTCTGAACTTATCGACATATTGACAATGAGTTTCATTCTTATTTTGTTGAACACTCAATAAGTATGTTGGAGCATTCTTCCTTTTGTTGTTCATGATGAAGGCATTGATAAATTCCTTCCCCAACTAGTTAAAGAAAGAAATAGAAGCCTCATTCATGCCATTAAACTAAGATCGAGCATGATCTTTCAAGGTGATGGGAAATGCCCGATAAGTAATGACATCCTTCCATCCATAAAGGAGCATGATTGCTTCATAATTCTGAATATGCTCATAGGGATCTTCCTTTCCTAAAAAAGTCAACAAATTTGGCATCTTGAACTTAAGAGAAAGAGGTTTTTCCATCATGTCTTTGGTGAAAGGGACTTTAGCACTTTGCAATTCCTCTTCTATATGAAATAACTTCTTCTACCCAAGAACTTCTTCTATGGGCTTTTTCATGTCTGCTTCTCTTACCGTCATGATTGATTGATGGTCCATCTCATCCCTCTCAGGTGAATTATTGAAGTCTCCTTTATAAACACTTTCTGCCACCTCTTGAAGATTATCTCTTGGAACATCACCTCTAACCTCATCTGCAACTGGAATGACTTGACATTCCTTATGAATTGGAGGAATATGAGGAAGAGCTTGCTGTTGGAAATTTTCTTATCGAACATCATGTCATACAACAGGTTCTTCATTTTGAATATAAGCTTGTAAGTTGGTGGCAAGTTCCTTTGAGAGAGTAGCTGTTTGAGCAAAGCTACCATTTCATGAAGAGCTTTTTGAATTTTTCCCTTCTACTTCTTAAATGCTTCATAGTTAGTTAGAGTAACGATTTGAACAACAACTCTAGAAGGACCGACTTCAGCATCCACCTTTGGACGACTTGGCTGTTGAGAAGGTGTCTGCACCATGATCAACGTCCTTAAAATCTAATGAACTTCACGAATGCAACGAACAAGGCCTTTTGTTCTGGTTTCACACAGATGACACCAATTGTTATTGCTGGAGTTTAGTAACAATCAAATAAAGATGGGAACTTGAACGGTCACCTTGAAACCTGGGAACACAAAAAATAGTGGGGCCGAGTTCTTTCCCTAGGAAATTTCCGACACCCAAGTTAGTATAGTGATTTTGATAGAATTTCGGTATAGTTAAGCAAATACCCCATCATAATATGAAGTAGGCAGCTCTATATAAAGTATTTCTGATAAAAGAGTATCTCAAGAGAATATTCTTTTTCATTAATGATCAATAATAGATGTTATTAATAATTAGACGTTACGTCATTGAATTTCTTATTAATTGGAATTCGTTACTTCTTTAGCTCAAGCTCATGAACATAAACCTGTTTACGAATATGGACTTGCGAATATAAACTTGATCATGAACATGGGTCTGCGAACATAAACTTGATCACGAACATGGACAGACGATCATGTTGGGCACCAGCCTATTCCTCATTAAGTTCAAATAATTTTTTTTAACATAGTTATAAGTTCAACACTCTTTATTCCAAGTAAACAAGACAGAAAAGGCATAAAATTAACATCATATGAAGTGTGGATATCTGCATCTTCATTTTGGTTTTAGCTATAAATTCACACAAAAATGCCTTTAAATTGCCACTTTTAAAAAGTTAATCTTTTAACTAATATGATAATCTAGTGCAAGGAAAGAAAAGGTTGATCAAATCACAAGTTGGATAATTTTTTTGCAGGTAACACATACATTGATACAAGGACCAATTAATCAAGATCATATATTCATACTCTTGCACTATCGTACGTCAATTGTATCTTAAAAGAAAATGAACATAATAAAATGTCTCTATAGATATATCATGGCATCTCACTATTGTCAAGGGAGAGAGAAATAATGAAACTAGGTTAGAAAGTTATATTAGAATGATTTTTTGTAATAGATATTTTTGTAATAGATTCAGTTCAAGAAAATTGTGGAAGAACACAAAGAGAATCACATAAACGTATATGAATGACAATATTAGAAGACCTAGCTAGCGAATGAGCCTTTTCAAAGCCCTAATTAAATAAAATGAGGCATAAAGGAATGGTATCAAGGAGGATATAAAGTTGGAGAATATACAATCACTATTTTTTAATGTGGGTTAAAATCTGGGTTGACTAATAACCATTCAAGTCGTGGGTTATGGCTGAATCGCCCAGGTAGACAATTTTTTATGAGTCTTAAGAATTTTCGGTCTTTAGTATGAAACCAGAACAATTTACCGGCCTAGTCACTAGATTTTTGGTTCGACCGATCAGATTGGTGTGGGTTTCAAAATATTAGAACTAAGCAAAGTGACATCTACTCAAACATAGGTTAACCATCAAAGTAGTGACCGTTAATGTGAGACTCAAATTTTAAAAACATTTAATTCCACTTTTCATAATATAATATAATAAATGAATGAGGAGAGAGGAAAATAGGAAAATATGCATTTCATAAAACCGGCCCAAATTCTTTTACACACAAAACAGTAATGTGAAAGCTATAGATAATTTAGAAAACAAAACCAAACTCGAAATGCATATATACATAGTATGGACACATATGTACAAAACCAAATACAGAAGCTGAAAACAAAATCTGGAGCTCCACCTCATACTATATCGTGTAAGGCTCGGATCACAGCAGTCTCAGATCCTCTGGCAGCTACCTACGATTTGCACATCATTTAAACAATCAAATAGGGTGAGTATTTAACTCAGTAAGGGAATAACAGA
The DNA here is from genome assembly GCA_948193385.1 of Breynia disticha f. nivosa. Taxonomy (NCBI): domain Eukaryota; kingdom Viridiplantae; phylum Streptophyta; class Magnoliopsida; order Malpighiales; family Phyllanthaceae; genus Breynia; species Breynia disticha. The sequence goes on from CANYCX010094558.1 coordinate 9,026, forward strand.
ATCCTGAATAAATGAAGTGCAGGAGAAATTAACATCAGCTCGAGGTCGTGCTCTATGAACACGGGGCATGCTCATATTTATTTTCCCAGTTGGCACGTCGTGCCATTCTGAACACAAACTGTGCTCAGTATCTACTGTCCAGATAGCACGGGGTGTGCTATATTGAGTACGGGGTCGTGCTCTTCACAACTTTCTCAGATTCTCACAAGCACGGGACGTGCTATACAAATTTCCTTCCAGCACGATGACGAGCTGGTCAGCACGAAGGCGTGCAAAGCTTCTGTTTTAAGTGTTTAGGTTTGGTTCAAATCTCAATTTACAACAAACAAGTTCTTTCATCAGTTATGCATAGACAACATATTTTATTTACCATATGAACAATGTTTATACACTCAAACACTCATATCATACTCTTGTTCGCATCATAGCCAATAAGAAGCATAAGAACCAAACGAAGGATATCTATGATTTTTTTTAAGAACATATTATTTATGAATTAGGATAAAAATATATGTTAAAAAGTATTTTTTTAACTTAAGACCATATTAGAGTAGACAACGAAATATATTAGCCCCAGAACACTCACTAACCCCAACATTTTTTTAGGTAAAATTATAATTACGCAATCAACTAATTTAGCAGTGTTTCCAAAATAATTCTTAAATTTTTCAATTTTCATATTCTTTTTTGAACATATTATTTAGACAACAATAATCATATATTCTACTTATTGATTTAGATGTAGATAGATAATATTTCAGAATAAAACTCATTATTAATATTATAAAACCTTAGCATTCATGGACCTTTATATGCTTATAATAGAACAATATATTTATACGTATTTTTCTTTGAAAATTATCTCTGGTATTTATAGATCAAAATAGCTAATTACATCTCTATTCTTATAATCACACTATTTATATTATAAGTATTAATTTTTTAAATATCATAGCATAATTAGTAATATTTTTCACATTGATTCACACCTTAAAAAATAAATATTTATCAAATATTTATATTTTTTATATCAAAAATTAATTAAAATTTACTTTTTAAATTTAAATAAACAATTTAATTTAAAATTTTTACTCAAAAAAATATAAGAAAGTTAATATTTTTATAAAAAATTTATTAAAAGACTGTAAATAACATTATTTTTTAAGACAATCCTGTTGCATGCATCAGCTAGTTTTTTTTTCTTCTTCTTTTAGTCAAATATATCATTCATCATTATTTGTTATCATTTGTAAGTATCTGATGGAGGGTAATGGCTTGAATTTCGGTTTGGTTCTGTTAGTTGCATTGTTGAATATCTGTTTTTGTATAATTGTATGACTCTGTGGCTTGCTTATTCAGGTTTTGTAGCAAGATTTCATAATGGCTTATATTCCTCCCCACAAGCGTCATTCGAATGATGACAAGAGGCAAGTGCCGACTCCAGAATCGTTCATTCCCCGGTTCAGGAAAAATTTGAACCTAAGACCATCTGCTACCAACAAAGATAGGAGTGTAAAGATAATAATATTCCAACCATGCTGTTTCTAGATGGTTTGCTCTTGGTTTGGATGAGGCTGATAAATTTCCATCTTTTGTTGAACTCAAGTCAATCTCCATGGACCATCTTATAGGCAACATGGGAGATAGGTCTCTAATATTGGTGAACAATTATCCAGGTGAAGAATGATGTCATTTTCTTATTCAAATTGTCTTGCTCAACTCTCTAATTTTTGTTGTTTGCAATATCACTTCTTTTGTGTTAAATGTTTACTACATGTAGAGGGTAGCAAAACGGGAGAAAATAATTCGGAAAGTCCATGGGATGTTATCACAAAAAATGTGCAGCAAGACCTACTTTCCTCTTTTGATTCTCTCAGGAATGAAATGGAGAATGAAGGTTTGGAAAAAGTAAAGCTAATTTGGTTGCTAGACTTGGCAAAATTCGTTTTATGGGTACGAGGTTTATTTTTTTATTGCATCAATGTTTCTGGAAACTCTTGCAAACTTGTTGATAATGGTTTATTCAATGCCAAAGAAGCATATTCATCTCTCCAATGTGCTAATTTACCGTGACGGTTATTATGCGATTCACTGTGTTCCAGGGGCCTTTCAATGAAACTGGACAGTGTTCATGAAGATCAGATTACAGAAAGGACTGTCAATTTACACAACCATCATCACATGCTTCATTTATCATGCAGGTTGAAATGAACCAAGTGCGCCATATGGTGACAGATATATCATGCCTTGACAAGAATCTAGACCTGAGGATAATGCTTTGCCCCAAGAGGATTTTAACTGCTCTTACAGTATCATTATTTATCCGATAGTTCTTATGTCGCGTCGTGTGATGCAATGAAAGATTTCATGGTTGAATTAGAAAGGAGATGGACCATGTGTACCTGTAGCAATACTCTATTGCAGGACTATGAGATGGATAGTAATAAGGAATCTGATTAATTTGTCTCTTCTGTATCCGGATGTGAAGGCGTGGATTGAGATGGTCCATTGGAAAGAACACCTCTGGAGATAGAAACAGCGTCATTGGTATCTGGCACACAGTTGCCAAAGCCTATAAAAATCCGTCTATTAGACTAAAAGAAGACGTGCCGATCAATTTGACTTCAGAACTGGAAACGGAAGGGCTACAAGATTTGAAGCTGAAAGGAATAACTTCAGAATGTAAGTTCTATGCATTTTCCATTTCTTAATTCAAGGATGCTCAGTCTGTTATATCAAGTATCAGTGATTGATTTGCATTAATCCCAAGTACGATTGTTTTTTTAGCTTTTGCTTATCGCCAATTACAATTTATTGCATGTGCATTGATAACATGGAACAACTTCATATGCTGTGAACCTTTTCTAACAGAGTAATGGATTGGAAAATTTAATCTTTATTTTGCGAATACTGTGTTGTGCTTCTGAATGAAAATGTAAAGATCTGTTTGGAGTGTTAGATATGTGCTCAAATACCACATGAAAGGCTAAATTGATGTTGAGCCACCACAACATCCAAGTTAAGTGAGAAGATTAAAAAAAAGTATGAAGTTGAGGGACTATTTTTTGCCCTTCTATAGATGTGAGCTTGATATTTCTTCTAAGTTTTCTCCAAGGGAATGGGTATGACAATGTTATGAACATTCTTTTTGATAGTTCATTCATTGGGATAAGATTTATTTTCTATCCTAGTATTTGAATTGAAGTTGTATTTTAATTGTTGTCATTTGGGTCTTCGTTATAAGACTAACCAATGGTAGTATATGCGGTTTAACAATTATCTAATATGAAATGTTAAGTTCGAAAGAAATGAATGAAACGACAGTTTAATAATTGAATGGAACTGTTAGATTTAAATGTAATAAAAGGTATTTGTGTAATCTAATTATAATTTAACTAGAACAATGTTGTTTACATATATTTTCAATTTCTCTTTTTTTTTCTTTATCTCCCTTTATTTTTCTCATTTCAATCTAATATTATTTTAATCTCAAATTCAAGTAAACAAACTGTTAAGCCACGTATGAATAAATCAACAAGTATGTTAACAGATGTCCAATATCGTGCAATAATTGACACAATAAACTTAAAATTGATTCAAAAATTGATTTGAATTAAAATCTAACTTTGGTATAAATCTTAGGTAAAAAATGTAACTTTAATAATTGGGTCTGTCCATATATATATATATACTAGCATTTTGACCCGCGCGTTGCTGCGGTGTTGTATATTATAAGTGAATTATTTTCACTAAATAAAATTATAACGTATCTATTTTAGTAAAAAATTAATTGTGAATTAAAATATAACAAAAATAAATAAATATTTTAAATGAAAAATTGTTAACTAAATATATCTTCACTAAATATTTTGATTTTTTTATGCAATATATTATGTGGAATTATAAACATTACATTCATCGTAACAAATGAGTATCTTATTATTTAATTAATTTACTATTTATACATCAATTAATCTCTATAATTCAAGCTATTTTAGATTATATGTAAATATTATGATAATCATGATAGCTATAATATGAAAGTAATTTATTTTATATGTAAA